>BPLR01004361.1:0-76530 GCA_021605095.1 Caerostris extrusa | reverse complement strand
AGTTCATTACGCATTGCTAATGGTTGTGGGATTCGCATCTAAAAAGGCCTTGAAAAATAGGGGGATTGTAATTAGCATAGTGATGTTGGATTTGTAAGTGCTGGAAATATTTATTGTTGTAAATGGTTATTGTGATATCTAGAAAGAAATTAAAAAATAAGAGAGTGATAATTTACATAGCAATTTCATGGTGATTTGTGCGGTCGGTGTGATTTAGATCTAGAACTATTACGGCAAAAAAAGATACATAAGAAACTACGTGTAAGGATATTCGTTCTAATTCGAATTGCACAGTGTAGGCGCATGATTTTTCCTTCATGGAAGTTTACCGAAGATAGCTGATATGCGTGTTATGGGATAGAAGTCTTTTTTCCTGTGGCGCAATAAAAAATACGGATAATTTATTTTAATGTTTACCTTTTTTGTTTCCTCTGGCGATTTGTAAGTGCTGGAAATAGTTATTGTTGTTGTAAATGGATGGTGTGATTCATCTGTAGTGACGAAAAGTAAGGGGTTGTAATCTATATAGTGATAATATTATGATATAAATCAGATATGAGAAGCGTGCACCCAATAAAATTGTTTCACTGTGTGTTTAGATTCTCCAAAACCACCAACATATTTAAGTAACAAAACCTGAAATGCATACCTACAACTAATACTAATTTGGGTAAAGTGACTTCTCTTCAAACAAATGAGTAGACTAACTAGTTATCCAATAAAAAATAAAAGCTACGCTGTGATACAGAATACGATATAAATCAGATATGAATAGCGTGTATTCAAAAAATTGTTTAAACATTTCATATTTATTCAATCATCAATCAATCATCATATCAATCAATTTATATAATAGCGCAATAGATCCCCATGGTGGATAAGATCGTCTTACTGAGATTTCGATTACTACTGGGTATCTATAAAAAGTACTTTTACTGGGTAAATCGGTGTAGCTCTACGCCCAACTCTCCATAGTCGTATTAAAAGAGACCGCCGTTTTAAGTGGATACCGAACTACTACAAACAGCCATGTCACCGATGGGACTCGAATCCGGAAGCTGGGGTAAAGCAAAGTGTCAGAGCCATATTTATTCAATTTAATAAAATTAATATATGAAAAATAAAGCGTTAATTTCACAAAAGTCTTAACAAAAGCATTCACAAAGCTCTATTTAATCATTTGTTTCCAGTGCCAACCAAAATTAAACCAAGCAACGAATCCCATAAAAAAACCAATGACTAAAAGGATTGCTAAAGTATAACAAATAAACACCATTACGTGACGAGCATGTTTGACTTTTAACTAGCAATCCCTATGCAATGTCCATTCTAGGTTAAGAGCACCTGACTTGGAGCAATTGCTTAATCTTAACGCTAGGGTCCGCCCCTGCCCACTTGGAGTGATGAGCGCCATCGGGCTATGTGATGAGTGGAAGAACTGAGTCACTTTTCTCAGACAAAAGAAACAGCGCTTTCTCCAAATCACCAGCACCTCAAGGAGATAATACAGCGCGTGGAAGATGAAAAAAATATCACGAGACTGAAATCTTCCTTCCATTTCCGGAGAGGGTCCTTCCGGGAATAGGACGGGGATGGATGGGGAGGAGAAAATATCGACTTCAGTATAACCGGCTGAGGATCGTAATCAACACCCAACATAGAAGCACAGGATCTCCATTAGACATCAAAAAGTTTTATTTTTCCTCATGGACTATTACTAGAGATGGCTGATAGAAGTAAGTGTTATGGATAGAAACCTTTTCTATTTTTTTTGTGGTGCAATAGAAACAATATAATATTTTTTTTTTTATTTTACTGTTTGTTTCAACAGGTGATTTGAAGTGCTGGAAATATAGTTGGAGAGATTCATATGTAGAACGACATTGAAAAATAAGGGGGTTGGTAATTTATATAGTGATTAGATTCCGGTATAAATCAGATGTGAATAGCTTGCACTCAATAAAATTGTTTCACTAATTGTTAGATACGCCAAAACCGTCAAGATAGTTTAAGCAACTAAAACGCTAAAATGCATACCTAAAACTAATACTAATTTTTTAAAAAGTGACTTCTAACCAATAAAAAACAATAAAGTAGAATAGAATAACTAGTTTTCCAATAAATAACAAGCTACGCTCTCATACAGATTATATAAAAATCATGTATGGCTTGCACTCAGTAAATTGTTTTCAAACGTTTGGTTATTTATTCAAACCAAAAATTATCATCATCATCTAACAGCCCCATGGATACAGATTATCATTAATCGTGTGTCTAGCATGCAGATTTCACGACAGGAAAACATGTTATCGCTTTCAATCAGTCATAATCACGGGTAGTGTACGCTCTACAGTCATATTAAACCTGGGAATAAGTGTTTAAGGGGATTCTGAACCACTACAAACATCCATGGCACCACCGGGACTCGAAGTCGAAACCTGTGTTCCCCAATCGCGAGAGTCAGAATTTATTCAATATAAATCATCAATGAATTCCTAGATATCTATGAAAGGAAAGAGGCATTTCTTTTCACGTCTGAAAAATATTCACAAGCTCTATTTAATCAATTTTTAGTGGTGCCACTAAAATAAACAAAGCAACGAATCCCATACAAAACCAATGTTGAAAAAGGACTAAAAGGGTTGCTAAAGCATAACAAATAAACGCCATTACGTGACGAGCATGTTGACTTTTAACTGGCAATCCCTATGCATGTTCCATTCCCTGACTTGAAGCAATCGTCCTCTCAACGCTAGGGTCCGCCCCTGCCCACTTTGAGGGATGAGCGCCATCAGGTTATGTGATGAGGGGAAGAACTCAGCCACTTTCCTCAGGCAGAAGAAATAGGGCGTCGCCTCTAAATGACCTGCACCCCAAGGAGATAATACAGCACGTGGAAGATGAAAATATCACGAGACCGAAATCTTCCTTCCATTTGTGAAAGGGTCCTTCCGGGAATGGCGCGGGGGTGGAAGGGGAGGGAAAATAGCGATTTCCGTTAAACCGGCTAATGATCGCAATCAACATCCGACATCGATGCACAGGATCTCCATTAGACATCAACAATGTTTTTTCTTTCCTCCATGGACGATTTCCCGCAGATAGCTGATATGCGCGTTACGGATAGAAACCTTTTTTTTTTTTTATTTTTTTGGGTGAATGGAAATAATATAGCGGGTTTTTGTTGCCTAGTTTAGGCAATACCCTGAAATGCATACCTAAAATGACGAATTTGTTTAAACTGACTTCAAACCATGAAATTAGTTTAATATCTAGCTATCCATTAAATTAACAAGCTACTCTGAAAACTACTATATGAATAGCTTGTATTCATTAAATATAATCTAAATTAATATTAATTTGATTAAAAGGACTTCTAAACAAAGTAAAATAACCAGCTATACATTAAAATAGTGAGGCACACTGCGATACAATTACGATATAAATAGGATATGAATAGCATGTACTCAATAATCTTGTTTTTAAAAAATTTCATATTTATTCACTCATAATCATCACCAATAGAGCGACAGCCCTACGGTTGTCCAAGACCGTCTGCCTACTGGAATATTTTCGACAGGAGATGTTAGCATTTTACACTGTAGGGCACTCAGCTCTATGTCCATCACTCTTATTTGACCAGAACCTAATTTTAAGAAGTTCTGGACCACTACAAACATTAATGGCACCATCGGGACTCGAAGCCGTGACGAGCATGTTAACTTTTAACTAAAAGCACGTTCCATTCTAGGTTAAGAGGCCCTCGGACTTGGGATTGTCCTACTTAAAGGGTCCACCCTGCCCACTTTGAGTGATGAGCGCCATCGGGCTTTTGATGAGTGGAAGAACTCAGCCATTTTCCGCAGAAAGAAGAAATAGGCTTTCCTCAAAATGACCAGCACCGCGAGGAGACAGGAGATAATACAGACGTGGAAGATGAAAATATCAGAGACGGAAATCTTCCTTCCATTTCTGGAGAGGGTCCTTCCGGGAATAGGACGGGGATGGATGGGGGGGAAAATATCGACATCAGTATAACCGGCTGAGGATCGCAATTAACACCCAACATCAAAGCAGGATCTCCATTAGACATCAAAAAAGTTATTTTTTCCTCCATGGACGATTACCAGAGATAGCTGATATACGTGTTATGGATAGAATCCTTCTTTTCTTTTTTTTCTTTTTTCTTTTTTTTTGGTGCGTTTATATATATCGTTTTTGCTTAGATTAATCAACAAAATCTTGAAATGCATGCCTAAAATTAATACAAATTTTATTAAAGTGACTTCTAAAACAATAAACTGAGTAGAATAATTGATATCTAATAAAATAACAAGTTACTCTGTGATACAGATTGCGATATAAATTAGATATGAATAGCGTGTACACTCAATAAATATAATCTAAAACTAATGTTAATTTGTTTAAAATGACTTCTAAACAATAAAAGGAGTAGAATAGCTAGCTAGCTATTAAAATAACAAGCTACGCTGTGATACAGATTACGATATAAATCAGTATATGAATAGTGCGTACTCAATAAATGCCAAAAATATCATCGTATAGGTTAAGGAACAAAACGCTGAAATACATGGCTAAATTAATACTAATTTAGTTAAAGGAATATTTCTAAACGATAAATGGTAGAATTTTTTACACTAGTTACCCATTAAAATCCAAACTATATTTAAAATAGTAAACTAGTTTTGTTACAGATTCTGATATAAATAAGATATGTATAGCGTGTATTCAATAAAAATTATTTTTAAAACCTTTCTTGTGCATTTAATATAAAATTAATCCAATTCCTACATATCTACGAAAATAATGAAGCATTCCTTTCACAAAACTCTTAACTCAAACATACACAAAGACCTATTTAATAATGCTTTTTTAGTGCAACGAAAATAAACAAAGCAACAAATCCATAAAAACCAATCAGAAAATGACTAAAAGTATTGCTAAAGTATAAAAAATAAACGCCATTACGTGAGGAGCATGTTGACTTTTTAATTAGCATTCCCTCTGCACGTTCCGTTCTGAGGTTAAGAGCCCCCTGACATGGAGCAATTGTCCACTTAACGCTAGGGTCCACCCCTGCAAACTTTGAGCGATGAGCGCCATCAGGTTATGTGATGAATGGAAGAACTCAGCCACTTTCCTCACACAGAAGAGATAGCTCTAAATGACCAGCACCCCAAGGAGATAATACAGCACTCGGAAGATGAAAATATCACGAGACCGAAATCTTGCTTCCATTCCTGGAGGGTCCTTCTGGGAATAGCGCGGGGTGGATGGGGAGAGAAGATACTGACTTTCGCACAACCGGCTAATGATCGTAATCAACACCCAACATCGAAACACAGGATCTCCATCAGACATCAACAAAGTTTATTTTTTTCTTCATAGACGTTTACCAGAGATAGCTGATATACGTGTTATGGATAGAAACCTTTTTTTCTTCTTTCTTTCTTTTTTTTGGGGGGGTGAAATAAAAAATAATATAGGTTTATTTTTAATGTTTAACGTTTTTTGTTTATATGGTGGTTTGGAAGTGCTGAAAATATTTATTTTTTAATTAGTTGGTGTGATCCATATGTAGAACGACATTGAAAAATGAGGAGGCTGGTAATTTATATAGTGATAGGATTACGATATAAATCAGATATGAATAGTGAGTACTCAATGAAATTGTTTCACTAATTGTTTAGATTCGCCAAAAACCACCAAGATAGTTTAAGCAAAAACCCTGAAATGCATACCTAAACAGATACTAATTTGGTCAAAGTGACTTCTGAACAATAAATGAGTAGAATAACTAGTTATCCATTCAAATAACTAGCTATGCTGTGATACAGATTACTATATAAATCAGATATGTATAGTGTGCAATCAAAAAAATTTTTAAAAAATATTTCATATTCATTTAATGTAATAAATAATTCAATTAATATATTAATCCTTTTATATAATAGATATATTTGAAAATTATTTTAGATATATATTATGAAAGATATCTATAAATGATTAGTATTAGATATTTATGAAATGATTAATCAATTTATATATTAGATATCTATGGAAATCATGAATCCTTCCTTTTGCCAAAAGTATTAACACAAAAATACACAGAGCCCTATTTAATCAGCCCTATTTAATCAGCCCTATTTTTTCAGTTCAACGAAAGTGAACAAAGCAAACGAATACCTCACAAAACTAATGAGAAAATGACTAAAAGGATTGCTAAAGTATAAAAAATAAACGCCATTACTTGAGGAGCATGTTGAATTTTAACTAGCGATCCCTATGCACGTTCCATTCTAAAAGTTAGAGCCCCCTTGACTTAGGGCAATAGTCCTCTTAACGCTAGGGTCCGCCCCTGCCCACTTTGAGTGATGAGCGCCATCAGGCTATGTGATGAGTGGAAGAACTGAGCCGCTTTCCTCAGACAGAAGAAATGGGGCTTCGCTTGTAAATGGCCAGCACCACCAAGGAGATAATGCAGCACGTGGAAGATGAAAATACCACGAGACCGAAATCTTTCTTCCATTTCTGGAGAGGGTCCTTCCGGGAATAGCGCGGGTTGGATGGGGGGAGGAAAAAATATCGACTTCCGTACAACCGGCTAATGATCGTAATCAACACCCTACAGCATCGAAGCAAAGGATCTCCATTAGACATCAACAGAGTTTATTTTTTCCTCCGTGGACGATTACTAAAGATGGCTGATATACGTGTCATGGATACAAACTTTTTTGTGGTGTAATAAAAATAATATAGCGTTTTCTTTAGTGTTTAACTTTTTATTTCTATGTTGATTTGTAAGTGCTGGAAATATTTTTTTGTTGTAATTGGTTGGTGTGATTAAGCGACATTGAAAATAAGGGGGATGGTAATTTGTGATTTCTATGGTGATTTGTAAGCAGTTGGTGTGATTTACATCTAGAACTATTTCGTAAACAAAAGAACACATAGGATATTACATGTAATTATATTCGCTTTAATTGTAGTTGCAAAAGTATAACTGCAATGTAGCAGGTCTGCATATGTTGTACCTTTTGTAACGTCGACTCGTGTACAACTTTGCATTTCAAATGGCGAATGACCTAGGTCAAAATGTCCATCGTTCGAAAATAGACTACACTTTTTTATTGTTTATTTTCCTGTGTTAATTAATTAAAGTTCATTTTATTAACCACTGTTTGGAAGTAAATTTGTAATTTATTTCTTTTAAATTCCCCATACCTCAATACAAGATATCTTAACGAATTTACGGCATCTTAACTCCTCGGAACTCTATACCTGTTATAGTATACCTTGGTCTTAAACCCTTTGCTTCTAGATATCATTGACATTTTTCTGTGTAACTCCTTACCTCCCTTGCCGCCTGATGGTCAAATTTTATAATTATTTTTAATGTTATTAATTTAATGCAATATCTTTCTTTATTTTGATAAAGAACTGGCTGCTTTACAAAGGAATTCAAATGTTCAGATCGGAGATTTGGGTGAAAAGGATCGAAATCTGGTACGCTCCCTCGCCATCATTGAGGTTGCCGCACTTCTGGACACATACGGATTGGTACCTACCAGAAGGCGAAAGCCCAACAGGTAAAATGGAAAAGGTAGCGATTTATTACTGTTTCTAAACAAAAAAAGACATGTAATTTTCAAAAGATAGAACTAAAATATCTAGCACACTGAATTTAATTCTTATGGGTTTTTTTTTTTTTAAAAAACATAAGTCATTGAAAAATCAATACCTCAATCAAATTATTGTCCATCGCTAAATATTATTTTTCCCCTTGTCTTTGGCAAAAAAGACTAACTTGTCTTTTGATGTGCTGTTCAGCAATTTGACATCTTCAGAAGAATGCAAGCAGCCTGATGAACAATTGGATAGCGCTCTGCCTTAGTACCCAGGCTTCAGGTTCGTATCCTGGCGTGGGAATGGATGTTTGTTAATGGTTCAGAATCCACGTTAAACTGTGGTCTCGGTCTAATTAGCCCAAAATGACTGTAGAAATGACACACCAAACCATTTCTTCCTTAAACTTCACCATTTATCCTTTTCAAGCCATGCCCAATGGAACTCATTTACAATTTCTGATATTGTTGGCATCTAAAACAAATGTTGAGTTCTTGCACCAGCTTTTGATACTTATGGCTCAATGAATTTAAATGTTTTGTCTTTTCTCATCAGTGTAGTATTACATCGCATAAGATTTGCCAATTTGAATTTAGCATGTTCGTCACGTGATGGACACCACGTCAACATGCTCCTCAGCAATCAGTGTGGTTATTGCCCCTTCTGATTTACTTACATTCTCCAGCAATAAATGACTAAATGAAGCATGCGTGTGTCGTTAAATTTATGAAAACAGAGCCTTATTTATTTATTTTTTCAATTCCTACTGTTAGTTCACTCTCTCCCTAAATATTTCATGTTCAAATTTTCAATCGTTCATAAAATACTTTTTATTCATCCACTCAAGTTCAAATACATTTCTTTAAACTTGTAGTGGATGAAGCTTGATGTCAATACAGTTTCTCCAAATATTAATTCGTTAATTAAATTTAATTAATTAATTTTAGTTTTTTTAGATTTAAATTGCATATGTCTAATAATAGATGGCGCCTGATGTTAGAGGAAAATTTCACTTTTATTTGTAAAAGACTTTTCTGCAATAGAGTAAAAAAAAAAGTAGGAATTGACTTTAATTTTTTTTTATACATATTACTTGTTTCATAGATATTTTGGAATTTCTTTGTTATAATGTAAATTGTTTTAAAAGCAATTTTATTGAGTTTATGCAATTCATATAATTCATTTATATCGTAGCAGTATCATAATGAAACATATTAGATTGCTAATTTTTATTTTGATAAATATCTAAAATATCAATCTATTGATAAAAAGTCATTTTGAATTAATTTTAGGCACGTAGTATTTCAGGGTTATGAAATCTAGCATTGGTAACTCGGTGATTTTAGCGCACTATTTGCATTTGAACGAATACACATTCTGCACAGTTTTGAACGAACATTTTAGAGATGGTATATGGCAACATGCGCTTATCTTTCCAGCAATCTGTTTGGTTATTCTGTCTTTTAATTTATTTATATTAATAAATGGCTAAATGGCACTTCTGTGTCGATAAATTTGTGAAAGCAGAGCTTTATTTTTTTGTTTGGGATTTATTTGTTACATTAAACAAATGTAAAATGTTTAAAAGCAATCTTATTAAGTAATGCAATTCATATAAGTAATTTATAATGTAGTAGTATCATTATGAAACATATAAGATTGAAAATTTTATTTTGATAAATCATCCATCATCACCATCAATAAATTGACAGCCCAGGTAAGCCAATGTTTTTTTTGAGTAGATTTCCACTCATTCCTCTGGGTGACAATAGTCCCCAATGGTCCTCCAATTCTTAATCTTTAGTAGAGCAAAATCTTTTTCAACTGTCTCTATCCATCGCCACTTGGGTCGTCCTCTTCCTCTTTGCCCTTGTGGCTTTGCCAATATTATCCTTTTTTACAAGGATTTAAATATCCTTTTTTTTTTTACATTCCATATACATGAGTATCTCAGTTTAATCTATTGATCTTAGTAAATTTTATAATATCTGGGTTTTTATAGCATTTATAAATTTCTGCATTGTACCGACTTCTCAAAACACTTACTTTCCTAACACCTCCAAGAATAGCCCTTAAAATATTTTCCACAAATAAGGGTTTTATATAGCAGTCAATTTTGATAATTAGTATACTAATAAATAGTAAGTAATAAATTTATAATAATCAATTGATAAGACGTAATTTTAATGAATTTTGAATTGTTTTTATGCATGTAATATTCCACGATTATAAAACCTAACATATGTGATGGTAACTTGGCGATTTTGGCGAACTATCGCCAAGTTACTTCTGCATTTCAGGGTCATAAAGTGATATCCACGATGCTAACTGCGGACCTCCTAAAGTAAATTAACAAATTTTAATTAAAATGCATTAACAAGATAAAAAAATAATTTAATAATTTATTTTAATATAATTATAATTTAATTTTTTTTTTTTTTTTTTTTTTTTTTTTTCGGGTTTTTTTTTTTTTTTTTTTTTTTTTTTTTTTTTTTTGCTAGAATATAATATAAGTATCGATTCATTCTGTATATTGACATACTTTTTCAAAATTGCGATTTTATATTGAAATTGAAAAAAAAATTGCTTAAATTTTACATATAAAACGTTTTTGGGAATGGATGATTGGAAAATATGTATTTTGTTTGTTTTAAATAATGTTATTGAAGCTAAATTTGAAACTCTTTATTTTTCACAAAAGTTTTTTAGTATATTTGTTTTCATTATCATTATTGATAATTCCAATCATTAATTAAGCAGATCATAATATTGAAAAAAATGATTATAAAATTAATAAAAAATGAATAAATAAATAAAAATTTTGTAAAAAATTAATTAAAAAAGTTAAATTATTATTTACTAATAATTAAAAATAAAAATAAAAATATTATTTTAAATTATTATTAAATAAAACAGTAGTAACCATTTTATGATTTTCAATTACAATGTCTTTTAAGAAAAATCTCATTTCAACTGTATTTAAACCATATTTTCATATATGATAAGTATTTTATTTGTTCTTGCACTTTAAATAATATTTTATGTATTGTTGAATAATAAGTCACATACAGAAAATTTTAAATATTATAACTTTCTTGTACAATTAAAATTATTTAAAAATGCAGCAATTGATGTTTGTATAAGAATAAATATAAACACCTATACTCTGAAATAATTTATAGAATAAAAAAATTCTTCATTTATAATAAAATTCCATTATCGTAAAAAAATGTAAATAATATTTTAAGGATTTTAATGGACTTTAATTTTTGAAAGATTTAATTTTGATTTCATAAAAGGATTTTAATTCCAACATGTTTAAATAAAAGAAAAAACTTTTGTTTATTTATAAGTATTTTTTTTTAATTAATATTCTTTTTATTAATATCAAAATTTTTTTACTGCTAACAAAGTTTTCAATTATTTCTCTATGACCAGTTAAAAAATTTCTTACTCATTATATAGTCAATTAGAAAGTTTTCTGAATCCAATTAAACAAAATTATTTTTTTTTTCTATTTCTTATTATTTTTTTTATATTTAAACTAATTTAATCAGTGGCATCCTTAGAAATTTTTAGTTTTGTACATTTTTTTTAATGTAAACTAAAACAAAAAAGAATAAAAAAACTTTAGCATTTCAATGTTCTAACTAATTGAGTTTCAAACGCATTTAAAAAAAGAAGATTACAGAAAATAATTTGATAAATTTTGTTAAAATTTCTCAAATGCACCATAAAACTAGAAAAAAATAAAGGCAAAAAAAAAAAAAAAAAAAAGAAATAATTTTATTCAAAAATTAATGCATAGGTCAAAGGGTTTTAATATAATAAATATTTAAGCTTATATAAATTAGTACATATTTATTGATGATGAGTATATAAACAGGATATGGATAATCTATAGACAGGTATAATAATTAAACCCAAGCAGGCTAATCAAGAAAATAATATTAATACATCATTACAAGAATATTCATTTTAATATTAGTGCTAAAAAAAATCTTGATGGAAATTTATATATATATATATATCTTTTCAATATCACTGATACAAATAAATAAATTAATTAATTTCATAAATTGAAAAATAAACTGTAAAATAAAGAATATCAATTTTTTTAATTTTATTGAAATTGGACAATATATATATATATATATATGTACAGTGTTTTATTTTTTTTTCAATTCCTATTATTAGTTCATATATATATATATATATCTTGTTCAAATTTTCAATCGTTCATAAAATACTTTTTTATTCATCCACTCAAGTTCAAATACATTTTTTTGAACTTGTAGTGGATGACACTTGAGGTTAATACAGTTTTTTTCAAATATTAATTCATTAATTAAATTTGATTAATAAAAAATAACTAAAATGAAAATTTTCTTTGTTGACTTAAGTAGGAATTGACTTTAAAAGTTTTTTTTTTATATTACTTGTTTATATCCTCTTTACAAATGTGGCTAGCTCAAAAACTGAATAAAACATTTTGAGAGAGCTAAAATTAGAAATATGTCATCATGTATGTAATCATCATATTTGTGTCGTTTAAAATTGATGTGCAGTTTATTAATAATAATTATTTACTATTAACATTTTGGTGTCAATAATTTTTAATTATTTAAGAGTCAGCATTTTTAAAGATAAACCTAAATCTTAAGTAATTTTCGTTATTCAGCATTAAAGTTTCAATGAAGCAACACTTTTTTTTGGAGAAATGAACAATTAGGCGATCGCTCAATTTTTAGCAACTAGGAGATTATAACAATCTGTCTCATGTACAAAAATTGCTGTATGTGCAATATATTGATACTGAGCATTAAAGTTTTTAAAATAAAAAGTTTCTCGCCTTTCAATAAATATTCAACTAAACTATTCAATTTTTATCACAGCAAAACGAAAAAAATTGCATCAAAGATATACATAGCTTTTTTTTTTTTTTTTTTATCAAAAAAACCAGTATCAAACAGGACGTCCTTTGACATTTTTAGAGATAAATCTCAATCTGTATTAATGAAAAATGATTGTGAAAGTTAAACATGGACAAAGTCTCTTTAATGATAATGACTGATTAATAAATAATAGTTTATAATTATTTGAAATACTAACAGATAAGTAAAATGTAACAGAAAAGGCAAATGAAAATATACAAAATACGAAAATATGTTATAAGCCATATTGATATCAAATACATTTGGCCAATCAAAGAAAAATTATTTTTTATAAAGCACTTATATAAATATTCCCATTACAAAACATTCATTCCTTGTCTCTCAAGGTTAGATGGCTAATTTTCAATTAAAATAAATAAATATTTTTATTTTGGATGATTTAATTTCAGTTTAATAAATGGTCATGAAGAAAATCTTAATCTTGTGTGCACTCTTATATTATTACAAAGTTTATTATGTCATTTAATGCTTTGAGATTGAATAAAATGACAAATCGGCTGTCAGAAAACTCAATTTACAGCATGAAGTCCAACATTCATGAAATTTAATTTAAAAATCGTCAATGCTAATTAAAAATAATATTACATAATAATATAATAATTTTTGATAATTTTAAAAATGTATTTACACAACTATCAGTACACAAGTTATTATTATAAATCATCTAGTACATCCACAATGATTTGTAATTATTTTTTAAATCAGTTTACACTATTTATAAACAAGAAATTTTTGTCTTGTTTACTCT
The DNA here is from genome assembly GCA_021605095.1 of Caerostris extrusa. Lineage (NCBI taxonomy): Eukaryota > Metazoa > Arthropoda > Arachnida > Araneae > Araneidae > Caerostris > Caerostris extrusa. Next base: position 63,180 of record BPLR01004361.1, on the reverse strand, counting down.
TAAATAAAAATTATACGATACAAAACATACGCTCTTATACAAAACTATCAGTACACAAGTTATTATTATGAACCATCTAACACAAAACGGTGATTTACAATTATTTTTTTAAATCATTTTTAAATTATTTACAAACAAAAAATTTACCTTGATTGTGACAAATGATAATATCGTGTGCACTCTTATACTATTACAAAGTTTATAAAAAAAAAGTTTACTATTGAATAAAATGGTAAATTAGCTGTCAGAAAACTCAATTTACAGCATGAAGTCGAGCATATTGTAATATATAAAAATTATATTACAATATAATAATTTTTGATAAAGCTTAAAATTTATTTACAAAACTATCAGCACACAAGTTATTATTTTGAATCATCTAGTACAGCCACGATGATTTGCAATTATTTTTTAAATCAGTTTACATTATTTACAAACAAGAAATTTCGCTTGCTTGTGACTAGCCTTAATCTTAATGTTTTCAAAAAAAATGCACAAGAACAAGAAATTACTCACAAAAACGTATATAAAACAATATGAAAGTCAATCTATATAATTTAAAATCATAAATGATGTAATTATTTATCAAAAAATATCACCCTTCTTTTTTCTTATACCTTAAGTGCATTGTTCTTGAAGCTAACTTGGAGTCCGTATTCATTAAATCATCCCATCCACTCGATGAAAAGACTTCCTCTTCGTTGTCCAGAATAAAACGTTCTACTGCCACCCTCATGTACTCGTTTTTATTTCTGTCTGCCAGCAGCAGTAGGTGGCTGGCATTGGATGGACTGATGTTGCCCAACAAAAAGAAGTACATTTGATTTTCAGCTGTTCAATTTGATACTTTTCAGCTGTTTTTAAGAGTTTGTACGCAGTATCCCATTGAAGATCTTCTAGCACGCCAGTGTAGAGAAACAGCAACAATCTTTGCGCAGTATCGTCGTCCAAATCTTCAACAAGAACAACAACAGCAGAGTCTGCCTCAGTTTCTTTCTTACTTGTAAACATGGATTTAAACTCAGGAGATCTAGCCGCAAGCACTGCTCTGTGAACTGGGAAGCTACCAGTTTTGGTTTTCAAGGTCACATCTGTAAGGATCTGTTCATTGTACAGCAATGAGAGGTCGTCAGATACTGTGGAGTGTTTGGATAGTGCATCACCACTAGCTCCATACTCAACTGGCTCAACTGGTGGTGGTATCACGTGAAGTCCATGGACAGTCTTCTCGATTCTTTCGATATCGACTCCGGTTGAAAAAGTGCACTCACATCTTAAGACCAAAGCATTTCCGGGCAAATAATCATTCTTTCTATTAATCAACTTCTTCTTTGAGAAAGTCAGTGGAACAATTAATGCACTTTTCTTAACGAAATCGAATCTGGAATCTGCACTGCCACACTTTATTAGCTCTCTCGAAGCATCGAAAAGATGAACCTTGCATGTGGAAAGTTCTGTTTTAGTTTCATCTGCAGCTGTAATTTCGAGCACGATTCCTTCTTCACCAAGCGAATCATTCACCAACTCTGTGCCTACATCTATAACTGGTCTGTCAACCGAACTCGATTCGATCTCTAAGAATTCTTTTTTATGCAGTTTTAACCTGGGAAAGTTTTCAATGACGTGAACGAAAGATACAGTTTCTATTTCAATACGAGTTCTCGCAAAACTCTGAACGATTGAATTAACCTTTGTCTCATAAGTCCACAATCGACAATAAATTGTCAAAGTATCCTGCGGTAGGTACTTTTGGCGACTATGAACCAGCACTTCATTGAAAGACGCAAACTTGGAAGGGCCATATCCAGTACCACACTTAAACAAGCATTCACTTCTTTTTCCTACATAAAGATTGTGCACAGTATCATCTTCAGCAACAAGTCCAATTTCGTAACTCACCGTAATTGTAGGAGGACCATCTACTTCCTTCTCTCTTTGCAGGTAGCAACATAGGTATTGTTCTTCTAAATCACCTCTAGGGTACAGACACAAAGTCCACTCTGTGTTTTGTAATATGCCCGCTACGAAGACTGGACTAGTCAGATATTCTCCTGTCCTATGCCAGCAATAAGAATAGTTCTCCACTCTCCAAATAAAAGTAATATCTTTCCTTAATTTCGGAACTAGAGTAGCCATATCTGAAGTTTCACATGCTAAGGGTAAAGAGTCAACATAAGTTATAAAAGTTGCGCTGCGGGGATCACACCTTATACTGAACTTCATCTACCGGTAATTTCCTTTTAATTATTATAGTTATGAGATTAAATGTCATAGAAAAGATAAATTGTTTTAAATTCCCCTTTGAGATAAAAAAAAAAGGTTCACGTGCACTTCGAAATCAATTTTCCCCTCCTTCATCCGGTAGTTCCGATAACCGCACTTATCTGAATTTGAGAATGCTGTTATCATCTGATGTCATCGTATACAATAGAATTTCGAAATCGTACGCAGACATTAAATGAAACGACATTGTATAAGATATTTGCTTATTCAGCATAAATGAAATGAAAGTTAAATTGATTTATTTTCACTTACTCTTTCTTATAAGGATTGTTTTAATGTTGTAAATAAATGAAGATTTTAACGAGGAGGTTTTGAATTAATTTCCTTTATCAAAGCTTACAACAAACAGGAAGTCGAAAATGAAAGTAAAAGTAATTATGATAATTCGTATTTTAAGTAATAAAATAAATACAATTTAAAAGTGTGAGCATTGGCTGGTGTGCATTTGATATGAAATACAAATTTCTTTTTCACAGATATACAAATTGTTTTTCAGAATTTCTTTTACCTATTGTATCGATTAAATTGCTTACAGTATTATTAAAATTTATCGTGAAACAATCGCAGAAGATTGATATTTTGTCTATGATATTTTTAAACACGTAATATAAACAATATAATAAAATATATATTTGTTTAAATATTTCTTATAAATTTCTTTACACAAAAATTATATTATCATTAAAGCACAGATGCGATTTCTTTTTTGTATGTGCTTTTGATAGACCGCGTAAAATTTCGTTTTCATTGCCCTCCTTTTTTCAGCGGCCTAGTGGTCAAGTGGCTAGTAATCTCTCCTTTGGTACCACTGGCTTTAGGTTCGAATCCTGGCAGTGGCATATATTTTTGTGAGTGGTTCGGAATCAACTTTAAACTGTAGGTCCCGGACTGTTTAGCCCTCGTGTACACAAGATGACCGTAGAGCAACAATCCAAATTGAAAAAAAAAAAAAATAGAGAAAAGAGATGTTTCTATTATTAAAAAACACTTATGTTGGAGCTTTTTCAATATCACTTGTTTCTAATGGGCCTGAATGGCCGAGTGTCTAACGCTCTGGAGCTCGGTGCCACAGGTTTCGGGTTCGAGTCCCGGTGAGTCCATGGATGTTTGTAGTGGTTCGGAATCCACTGGATGGTCCCGGTCTCCTATGACTGTAGAGCGTCACGGAGTCAAAGTCAGACTTCTACCTACCGGTGCTCCATCAGAACAGAAGCTACATCCCTCTTCCCTCCTTCCATAAGAATCTTGTTTCCAATATTTACGCATACTCGATTTTTAAAAGATGAAACCAATGAATCTCACGTCGCTGTTCTAAAAGCGTCCCCATTAAAATGATTTAATAGAAAATGCTGGAATCAATTTGTAACGTATATATTTTATTCGTTCACAATGGAGTGTCATGATATGAAGAAGCTCTTTCGAAATGATGGTAAATAGAGCACCTTTTAGAGTTAATCAAACTAAAAAGTAAAAAATAATAGTTAACATAAGAATAAAATTTTACGAACTAGTGACATTATCATTTATCGTTCACTAGTGTCAATCATTTTTTAAAAATTCTTTTTATGTTAAATCATTTCGAATTATTTTTTTTACTTTTTAGTTTGATTAACTCTAAAAGCGTGTTTTTTAGTCTTTTAAAACTATAATATTTAAAAGAGGTCCCGGTACGGAGGACTGGAACTATAGTTCTTACAATAATTTAATTGTGAGTAAAACAAAAACTAAATGCGAATAGGTCCAGCCAGCCAAGATTCGAACCGGGAATCTCCTGATCCATAGTCAGGCGCGTTATCCGTTGTGCCACGGTCCCACGTAGGTTTTGTATGTCTTAGGTACTTTCATTCTACATGGGTTAAGTTGCTCTTCTTAAGTTAAAATAAAATCACTCACCCTGGCGATCCTAATCATGATGAGATAATAAACTTATCAAAATATTTTAGTGTCGTCGATAAGTCTACAACGTTTAAATTAAATCTGGTCGCTTAAAGTAGGGAAAAATCGAACCCAAAGAGTCAGTTACAAACAAACAAACATACAGGTGAAACTAATAAAAGTATTAAAAAGTTAAGATATGGACTAAAAGGATATATTAGTCAATAAACGAAATTGGGTTTAAAAAAATTAAGATGCCGAAAAAAAAAGCCACCCTCTTCACAATATACACAATGGTATACTTATAATATTTAATTAAAATTAAAAATTCTAAAATCAACAATTATCGATGTTTTTCAAACTGTAAATAAGCAATGCCAGTATAAAATAAGCATTCTGAAAACATTATTTCTTATCCTATTAGAATCACATGGTATTAAAATAGAGAGAGTTAGATAAGTTATTCTGTAACTCTTTTACAATCTTCTTAATCAAATAACTGTCCCACAGTTGACTCTCAACTGCCATCCTTTGTGATGTATTTCGATTAGGGATTGCAATACCGGTATACCGGAATACCGAAAACCGGTATTTTGAACCATTTGTACAATTTTGTAATACCGATATTCACAAGTTTAAATACCGCTTTTTCGGTATTTACTAGAAATTTAGAATTCTTATCTGTGAAATTCTTATTCTTATCTGTCAATTCTAGAAAGGAGACTAACCAAATCAAATTTGATCAAGTTTACAATAAACTTTCTTAAACTTTTTACCCACAAACCTATCCACATTCAGAAAAATTCGTTACAGTTATCGAAGATTATGATGGCACTAATGCCGATAGTGAAAAGGAATTATCTCTTGAACAAAAATTAGAATTGGCGATAACTAAACAAATTTCAACAAACCAAAATGCAATACAGAAATAAGGTATATCCAAAACCATCCGACGAGAAATAGATTTATTTGAGGACGAGGGATTCAGAAGTTAATACTTGGAAAAAGTATATCGCGCATTGCTAACAATACCACTAATTAGCGTAGATGCTGAAAAAGCTTTCTCGACAGCTGGTAATTTTTGCACAAAATTACGTTCCAGGCTTAATGATAGTACAATTGATGCATTATATTTTTTTAAGATCACATTTCAAAGATTTGTTATAGTACCGCACACTGAATAGTGATATTTATACTTTTTGTGATTTAAATAAATAAGATGTTCCTTTACTTTTTTGTGATTCTTTACATACTGTTATAATTTACAAATTTGTTTGTGAAATTTACATTCTCTAATAAACCTGGCAAATAAAACAAAAACCACCTGTAAATTCCTGTATTTTTCAAGAATTTAAAATACATTCAGGCTTAATTTTTTCAATGTATGACGTCTTTTTTTCAATTTAAGGAAACTTTATCTGCTGAATTTTAATGATAGACAAAGAACAAAAAGTTTTATTGATGGACATATATGAACAAAAAAGGAAAACAATTGTTTAATTTACTGAATTTTTTTCTAGTAAACAGATGGTACAGGGACGGTATTTTCTATAACAGACGGTAATCGTTGATTTTTTTTTCTATAAAACAACGGTATCAATAACAGACTGTAATAAATGGTATTTATTTTCTAATAAACTTGAGGTACAGTTATTCTAATAAACAGACCGTACTGTATAACATATATATTTTTATAATATCTAACACGCACATGGTTATTTTTTTAATTAAGGATCGCCTAAAAACAGACGGTATGTATCCTAATAAAGAGATGGTATTGTATTTCACAAAGCAAACATTGCTAATTTATGTACGAAGACTAGCGACCTTTTCCTAAATACGGGAACTTTAATCAATCAAAAACTAAGCTGCTTCTTAACTACTCAACTCTACATTTTTGTGTCCATATCAGTAAATATGGAAGCCTATTCACTGACCGAAGCATGTTTTAAAAACAGCTCCCCATCACCAATTTTGATGGATGGCCAAGGAAACACTGCTCATGGTCCCTCAGGAACGGAACTAATTGATCATTTATGGTCTGCGTCATTGACTTTTTTAAGTCGGGAAAAGTTGTTGCTTCCGGAAATATGTTTTCAAGAAAGGAAAGCAAGTACTGTTAAAGAAAGTGCTGATATCGTAGAACGTGAGTAATTTTCACCAATGTATCGATTGAGGAATTTTGGGAAAGGGATATTGGAAGAAGGAACAAAAATTGTGTTTCGTCGCTAATGGCGAGTAAATAAACTGGTGGAGTTTCGCCCGAGGGTTTGGTGGATAATGAGCTGCAACGTCTTAAATATGTCAGTCTTATTATTCATTTTTAAATAAGTAAAGGCGGTTCAAAAGTTCTTAAGAATATTTTATCATTAAATTTTTCGTGTATGTTTTTTGTGTTTAGTTTGCCCCGTAAATCAATTTAATAGCGTCTTTTCATGAGGATTGCGTTCATAAAGCTTATAAGCTGTAAACGTGACTTGCAAATTTTTCTTTTCGGATTTCCTATCTACAAGCGGCAGTTTAGGAAAAGTTTGTCTTTTGTGTTATTATAGAATAAATTAGATAAAAATAACTAGTTGCTGAAACCACTTGAATGAATAATATATCAAGATAGACTATGAACATATAATATTATAGATAGAAAATGAACAATTTTTTTTATTGATTTACGTATATGTACATATTGAACAAAAAAGGAAAACAATTGTTGATTTCTCTTTTAATAAACAGCCGGTGTAGTATTTCCAAAATTTTTTTCTTCCAATGCAGTTAAATAGACCGCGATCTTTCGCCATAAGGGCTGCACCGATGTTACTCACTTTGCATTACCCGGGGGCGCGTGTAACTTGATGGTAAGCCACGGACGGGGAGTAAAATTAAATACAACACTCTACGATCCTGTTAGGACCGGGACCTACGGCTTAAAGTGGATTCCGAACCACTACAACACCCATGGGCAAAGCCGGGATTTGAACCCGATACCTGTGGTACCGAACGCCAGAGCGCGCTAGCCATTCGGCCATCAGGCCCCTGTATTTCCAAAATCAAATATTTAATTTTTGTTCCAACTTGAGGATACTAAAAGCAACAGAAAAAGAAAGTATATTGAAAAATATTCAGGTTTCAGTTTTCAATGTATGACGTCTGTTGCGTCGAAACCCAGGTCCCCGTGCATAGGGGTAAGTCAACGCCCTATGTCCTTAAACATCCTTTGTGGGGGTGTCTGGTAGGGGGTGAGATGACGAGAAAGAGAAAGGAATGTAAGAGGAGTTGAACCACTGTAAAAAGAGAAAGGTTGTGTGGCCAGTCCATCCTTTTTTAGAGAGTGCGATGGCTGCCTAAAAAAAGAGTTCAAAAGTGTAACCCCAGAGAGTGGTTGTGTGGTCAGTTCATCCTCGAGTGTGATGGCTACCTAAATAAAGGAGATTAATTTATACAGTCCACGTCAAGTGTTTTGTTTGAGTTTATTTGTATGTGGTTTTGAGTGAGCTGTCGAACAACGCTTCTTTTTTTTTTTTCAACTTGTGGAAGATCTAAAATGTATGAAACTTTCTCTGGGAATTTAATGATAATATTACAGATATATGATGGACAATAGTTTTATTAATGAACTTAAATGAACATATTGAGTCAAAACGAAAATAATTGTTGATTTGTTTTCTAATAAACAGTCAGGTTTTATATTTTTGAAAATCTAAAAACGTATGAAAGTTGATGAGAATGTAAAATGTATCAAATTTATTTATGACGTTTAATGATAATACTGGATAGATGATGAACAAAATTTTTATTGAGGAATATATATGAACATATTGAGCAAGAAGGAAGTTGGGTTTTTTTTTTTTTTTCTAATAAAAGTTGGTATTTTATTTCCAAAATCAAACTTTGCCAAATTTTGTTCCAAGAAAAGCAACTTTTCCAGGTGTACGGGAACTTTTAATCAATCAAAAAACTAAACAGTTGCTTTTTAACAACTCAAATCTACATTTTTTTTGTAACCATATCAGCAAACATGGAAGTCTATTCACTGACCGAAGAATGTTTTAAAAACCTCCCCATCCCCACTTCCACAACCCCCGCCCCAAACACACACACACTTTTGATGGATGGCCAAGATAACACTGCTCGTGGTCTCTCAGGAACGGAACTAATTGATTATTTATGGTCTGCGTTATTGCTTTTTTTTTAAGTCAGGAAGAAGTTGTTGCTTCCGCAAATATGTTTTTAAGAAAAGAAAGCATGTGCTTCCATACTTTTTTAAAAGTGGTATTTGACTATATATAAAAACTATATAATTTTTCGTTGGCGTGGATTTATGTTCGAATAATGGCTGTGGCATGAAAGATTGTGAGTGATTCGGAAATCCACTTTAAACTGTAGATCACTGTCTAATTAGTCTAAAGTGTGCATAAAATGATCATAGAGCGGCAAACCAATCTTTTTGTCGCAAAAGCTCTTACAGAGGGCCAGAGCCATCTTTCTACTGGCAGATTTCGAGAAAGCAGATATTTACTTTTACGGGTAAGGATTTTCAGGGTCTTACGAACAATATATGAACATACTGAACAAAAAGGAAAAACAATTGTTGATTTCTTTTTCTAATAAACATTCGGTATTGTATTTCTAAAATCAAATATTGATAATTTTTGATAAACCCTAAGAATACTAAAAGCAACTGAAAGAAAAAATGTTGAAAAACGAACTTTTCCTAAATAACTACTGAATCTTTAATCAATCAAAACCAAGCAGTTGCTTTTTAACAAACTCAACTGTACAATTTTTTGTGTCCATATCAGCAAACATGGAAATCTATTCACTGAAAACATTCTTCATGTTTTAAAAACCTCCCCCTCATCCACCCCCCCCACTTTTGATGGATGGCCCAGGTAACACTGCTTGTGGTCCCTCAGGAACGGAACTAATGATCATTTAGGGTCTGCGTTGTTGCTTTTTTTTAAGTCGGGAAGAAGTTGTTGCTTCCGGAAATATGTTTTTAAGAAAGGAAAGCATGTGCTGTTAAAGAAAGTGCTGATATCGTAGAATTTGCAGCACACACCAATGTATCGATTGTGGAATTTTGTGAAAGGGATATTGGAAGACGGGAAAAAAATTACCTTTTCGTCGCTAATGGAAGAAAATAAGCTGGTGGAGTTTCGCCCGAGGGTTTGGTGGATAATGAGCTGCAACGTCTTAAATATGTCAGTCTTATTATTCATCAGTTTAAATAAGTAACGGCGGTTAGCGAAAAGTTCTTAAGAATATTTTATCATTAAATTTTTCTGTATGCTTTGTGTATTTATTACACGTAAATCAATTTAATAGCTTCTTTTCATGAGGATTGCGTTCATAAAGCTTATAAGCTGTAAGCGACTTGCAAATTTATCTTTTTTGGATTTCCTGAACATAATGCAGTTGAGGAAAATTTTGTTATTGTATAATAAATAAGATTAAATAGCTAGTTGCGAAAAACACTTGAGTGAGTGAATGATTTAAAATGTTGGTAATTTTTAAAGCATTTATTAATTTTCAAAGTTTTTATCTGGTGGATTATTTATGCCAACATGACAGATTTTAAATACCGGACTGGTGTCATACCTCATTTCAGAAATACCCTTCATATTGTTTGAAAAATTTTGAAAAAATATTTATTCGTGTGGCCTCTGCTCAACGATTAGAGCAGGTTTATACATTTAATTGTGTTCAGAAATTCCCATACGTTTAACCAGTGGTATATGACTATATATAAATATTACATATTTCTTCACTGGTGCGGATTCAGGTTCGAATCCTGGCGGTGGATAGATATTTGTTAAATTGTAAGTTCTCGTCTAATTAGATAAAGTTTGCATAAATGACCATAGAGGAGTAAACCAAACCAATATTCATTGGCGCAAAGATCCATTGTGGGCAAAGGCTATCTTCCTAATATCAGATTTCGAGATAGGAGATGTTTTCTTTTTACGGGGTAGGTTTGTCAACCAAACGTCGTCCCCTTACGTCAAACACATATGGACATATTGGACAAAAAAGGAAAACAACTGGTAATTGTTTTTTTGTAATAAACACTCCGTATTGTATTTCCAAAATCAAACATTGCCCAATTTTTCCACAATGAGAATATTAAAAGCAATAGAAAAACAAGGTAAAAATGCGAACTTTTCTTATAGAAATTACTGAAACTTTAATCAATCAAAAACTAAGCAGTTGCTGTTTAATAACAACTTGTCATTTATGGTGTATTTTTTTCTCATTTTAAAGAAGATCTAAAATGTATGAAACTTTATCTGGAAATCTAATGCTAATATTCTAGATAGATGATGGACAAAAGTATTATTAAAAAACTTTTATGAACATATTGAATCAAAACGGAAAATAATTGTTGATTTTTTTTCTAATAGGCAATCAGTTTTGTATTTCCAATTTTATGAAAATCTAAAACGTATGAAAGTCTATATGGAAACGTCATGATAATATTATAGATACACGATGAAAAACTTTTATTGATGAACATATATGAACAAAAGGAATAAAATTGTTGATTTCTTTTTTTAATAAACAGACGGTATTATATATTTCCAAAATCAAACATCGCTAATTTTTGTCCCCATCCTGAGAATATTAAAAAACTTTTACTAGATGAAAAAAACGTAGAAAATCTAGAAGGTAGAAATTCTAGGAAGACCTAAAATGCATGAAACGTTATTTGGAATTTTAATAATAATATTATAGATAGAATAGGAACAAAACTTTTATTCATGAACATATTGAACAAAAAGGAAAACAATTCCTGTTTACTTTTCTAATAAAACCGACGGTATTGTATTTTAAAAAATAAAACATTGCTAATTTTTGTGCCAAGAAAAGTGAACTTTTCCTAGAGTACTGAACCATTAATCAATCAAAAACCAAGCAGTTGCTTTTTAACAACTCAACTCTACATTTTTGTGTCCATATCAGCAAACATAGAAGTCTATTCACTAACCGAAGTATGTTTTAAAAACAGCTCCCCATCCCCACTTTTGATGGATGGCCAAGGTAACACTGCTCGTGGTCCTTCAGGAACGGAACTAATTGATCATTTAGGGTCTGCGCTGTTGCCTTTTTTTAAGTTGGGAAGAAGTTGTTGCTTCCGGAAATATGTTTTTAAGAAAGGAGAGCATGTGCTGTTAAAGAAAGTGCTGACATCGTAGAACGTGCAGCACACGCCAATGTATCGATTGTGGAATTTTGTGAAAGGGATATAAGAAGAGAAAAATTATATTTCGTCGCTAATGGGAGGAAATAAGCTGGTAGAGTTTCGCCTGAGGATTTGGTGGATAATGAGCTGCATCGTCTTAAATACGTCGGTCTTATTATTCACTGCTTAAATTAGTAACGGCGGTTCGTGAAAAGTTCTTAAGAATATTTTATCATTAAATTTTTCGTGCATGCTTTGTGTATTTATTATACGTAAATCAATTTAATATCTTCTTTTGCGTTCATAAAGCTTATAAGCTGCAAGTGACTTCCAAATTTATCTTTTTGGATTTACTGAACATGAGGCAGTTTATTAAAAATTTGTTATTGTAGAATAAATATGATTAAATAACTGGTTACAAAAAAAAGCACTTGAGTGAGTAATATCAAAATGTTGGGTACCTTAAAACACTTTTTAAAATTAGTTTTTAAAAAGTTTTTATCTCGTGGACTGTTTATACCAACCATAAGAGATTTTAAAAACCAGACTGGTGTCGTAACTCATTGAATCAATACCTTACAGAATGTGAAAAAAATTATCGACGAATTTTGAACAATAATTTATTCATGAAGCTTTTGCACTACAATCAGCACAGGCTTACACATTCAATAGTGTGTCAGAAATTTCCATACGTTTAAAAGTGGTATATGGCTATATATGAATACTATGTACTACTTTTTCATTGGCGCAACAGTTCCGCTGTGGGCCAAGATAATTTTCCTACTAACAGATTTCGAGACAGCTGATGTTTTCTTTTTACGGTGTAGGGTTGGCAGCCCTACTCCCAGAGCTCTACAGTCATATTAGACAGAGACCTATGGTTTAAAGGGGATTCCCGTAGGTCCCGGAATAATATAATAAGACTACTACTACACCACACCACACAGCATCACTTTGTCTTGAGCTGAGTTGCCCTATACAGTTTGGAAATGAGGTGGGTGAAATTGAATGTCATACGATGGATGCTGGAAAATTTCCCAAAATTCACTTTTGGAAGTACAGATGCTGAACAAGGAGGAAAAAATTTTACAAAAACTGAACAGAATATCAAGAAATTTAAAATTAAAAGAAGGGGGTATAATATGACTACTACTGCTACTGTTACACCATACCACATCCCTGTGACTGTGGCTGAGCTCCCTATACAGTTTGGAATGACGTGGCTGAGAAGTCTGATTGGACTCTGTGACGCTCTACAGTCATCTGACCAGAACCTACGTCTCAATGGGCATTTCGAATCACTACAAAACATCCATGGCACAGCCGGTAGTCGAAAATTAAACCTACGGCCCCAAGCGCCATTTTAACAGTGTCTTTCGTTGGGGGGGGAGGGCACTTATATTTCTCTTAAGAATTCTAGGAAACAAAAAATTTAACAGAAAAAAAGTTCAATCAGTAATTATATTTTTTTCTTTCTAATGCAGCTGGCAAACGGACGCGGATTAACAATGCCCCCGCAACGCTCTACGATCCTATTAGACAGGGGCCTACAGTTTAAAGGGGGATTCTGAACCACTACAAACATCCATGGCACCGCCGGGACACGAACCCGAAACCTGTGGTACCGAGCGCCAGAGCGCTAGCCACTCGACCATTCAGGCCCATCAATAATTATATTGTTCTATTCATTTTAATACGATATACATAAAAGTGTTAGATTTTGAAATTAAAAAAATAAAAGGGCTTTACAATCTTTCATATTTTTTAATTGAATTTTTAACAGTTTTTTTTACTTATATTTCGCTTAAGAATTGTAGTGAAACAAAATTGAACAGAAAAAAAAATTCCTCTTCAGTAAATAAAGCAATATTTTGACAAACAAATAATTTCAACAAACTGCTTATATCGACATTACAAGCACCTGAAAATATTAGACTATTTTTTTGGTCAGAACTCGATAATATTGATCTAACTAACATGTCCGCTATCAGTTTTCTTTATACGATCATAACACGATACTTGTTAGTATGACATTTACAATTTTTCTTTAGAAATAAAGTCCATAAATCATCACTATCTTTATGTATCTTAGTTTCTTAGGTAAAGAATTATCATTTCACATTAATTTAACAGTAATTATCAATCAAGTTGCAAAAATAGATCTCTGAATTTTTCTGCATTACTTTATTTTTAAAAAAAATATCATTTCTGATATATATATTTCCTGCTGAAATAGTTATTTATTTAATATGAAAAACCTTCTGAAATCTTTTTAAACAATGTTTACTGTTACGATAAATGCAAGATGATTTATTGTAAATAAAAATTTAAACGAAGCTTACTTTCTCATATGTATTTCATGCTGAAAATTTTTATTATATTTTTAATTTGAAAAATCGTCTGAAATTTGTTTAAGCTATGTTTATTGTTATGATAAATGTAAGGAGATTTAATTTCCAGTAAAATTTTAGTGAAGCATCAATTCACATAATTTTATGCTGAAAAAAATGTTATTATTTATTTAATCTGAAAAATCGTCTGAAATCTGCTTAATCAATGTTTATTGTTATGATAAATATAAGGGAAAATGTAAATGAAGCATACTTCTTCATACATTATTTAAGCTGAAAAAGTGTATTAATTTGAAAAATCGTCTGAAAAACTTTAATACTTATATAAATGAAAAATCGAAAAACTCTGAAAAAAATTAAAAAAAAAATTATTTATTTATTTTGAAAAATCGTCTGAAAAATATTATTATTCATTTAATATGAAAATCGTCTGAATTCTGCTTTAGCATTTTTATTAATATGATGAATATTAGGGAGAAATTTAAATGAAGCATCCTTTCTCATATATAAAGAATTATGCTGAAAATTTTAATACTTATTTAATATGAAAAATCGTCTGAAAGATATTATTATTTATTTAATATGAAAAATTGCCTAAAAGATATTATTATTTATTTAATATGAAAATCGTCTGAAAATTTTAATACTTATAGAAGTGAGATAAAGAATTATGTTTCCTCGCTAATGGGAGAAAATAAGCTGGTAGAGTTTTGCTTGAGGATTTGGTGGATAATGAGCTGCAACGTCTTAAATATGTCTTATTATTCATTGTTTAAATAAGTAACGGCGGTTCGCGGAAAATTATAAGAATATTTTATCATTAAATTTTTCGTGTATTCTTTGTGTATTTATAATGCGTAAATCAATTTATTAGCTTCTTTTCATGAGAATTGTGTTCATAAAGCCTATAAGCTATAAGTTACTGGCAAATTTATCTTTTGGATTTCCAGAACAGTATTCAGTTTAGGAAAAGCTTATTTCTGTCCTTATTATAGAATAAATATGTTTAAATGGTTGGTTGGAAAAAAATGTGTGAATAACATGACTTTAAAAAACACTTATTAATTTTCAAAAACAGTCTCTAAAAGGTTTTCTGTGGTGGATTATTTATACCAACCATGACATATATTAAAAATCAGACTGTTGTCGTAACTCATCGAATCAATACCCTACAGAATGTGATAAAAAATTATCGACGAATTTTGAAAAACAATTTTCTCATGTGGGGTACATGAGAAAATAGTACATGTTTACACATTTAATTCTGTTTTAGAAATTTCCATACGTTTAAAAGTGGTATATGACTATATATAAATAGTATATACTTCTTCAATAGCGCACTTCAGGTTCGAATCCTTGTGGTGGCAGGGATGCTTGTTAGTGGTTCGAAATCCACGTAAAATTGTATGTTCAGGTCTAATTAATCTAAAGTGTGCGTAATATGATCATAGCGCGTCAAACCAAACAAAACCAATCTTCATTGGAGCAACAGTTCCATGGTGGGACAAGGCCATCTTCCTACTGGCAGACTTCGAGATAAGAAAATGTTTCTTTTTACGTGGTAGGTGTGTCTGGGTTATGCAGAAATATATATATCAACATATTGAACAAAAAAGGAAAACAATTGATGATTTTTCTTTCTAATAAACAGTGAGGTAGTATATTTCCAAATCAAACATTGCGGATTTTTGTTCCATTCTGAGAATACTGAAAACAATGGGAAAAAAAGATAGAAAAGCGAACTTTTCCTAGAGTAACTACTGAAACATTAATCAATCAAAACTAAGCAGTTGCTTTTTAACAACTCAACTCTAAATATGTGATGTCCTTTTTTTTTTTTAAAAGATCTAAAAGTATGAAACTTTATCTGAATTTTAATGATAATAACATAGATAGACGAGGAACAGAACTTTTGATGAACGTATATGACCATATTGAACAAAAAGGAAAGCATTTGTTGATTTTATTTTCTAATAATCAGTCGGTATTGTATTTCAAATTTGATGGAAATTTAAAATGTATGAAACAATATCTGAATTGTAGTGATAATATTATAGATAGAATATGAACAAAACTTTTATTGATGAACATATATGAACAAAAGGAAAACAATTGTTGATGTTTTTTCTAATAAACAGTCTGTATTATATTCCAATTTGATGAAAATTTAAAATGTATTAAACATTGTCTGAATTTTAATAATAATATTATAGTTAGACAGTGGAAAAATTTTTATTGATGAACTTATGTGAACAATCAGAAAATAATTGTCGATTAATTTTTCTAAGTAACAGCTGGTATTGTATTTTATTTGTTCCACCCTGAGAATACTAGCGGATTAATTACCAATTGGCTAACTCTAACCTTTCGTACCCCAATATTAAGGTTCGAATCCTGGTGGTAGTATGGATGTTTAATAGTGGTTCGTAATCCACGTTAAATAATTGGTCCCGATCTACTTAGCCTAAAATGTGCACAAATGACATTAGAGCGACAAATCAAACCAAACATGAGAATATCAAAATAAACAGAAAAAAAAGGTGGAAAGACGAAATTTTCCTAGAGTAACTACTGAGACTTAAATCAATCAAAACCTTGTTGCTTTTTAACAACTCAACGCTACATTTTTTGTGTCCATATCAGCAAACATGGAGGTCTATTCACTGAGCGAAGTATGTTTTAAAAACAGCTCCCCATCCCCACTTTTGATGGATGGCCAAGGTAACACTGCCCGTGGTCCCACAGGAACGGAACTAATTGATCATTTATGGTCTGCGTTGTTGCTTCTTTCATGCCTGGAAGAAGTTGTTGCTTCCGGAAATATGTTTTTTTAGAAAGGAAAGGAAAGCAAGTGCTGATATCGTAGAACGTGCAGCACACACCAATGTATCGATAGTGGAATTTCGTGAAAGGGATAGTGGAAGAGAAAAAAATTATGTTTCGTTGCTAATGGAGGAAGTAAGCTGGTAGAGTTTCAAGCCTGAGGATTTGGTGGATAATGAGCTGCATCGTCTTAAATATGTCGGTCTTATTATTCGCAGTTTAAATAAGTAAAGGCGGCTCATGAAAAGTTCTTAAGAATATTTTATCATAAAAATTGTTCGTGTATGCTTTGTGTATTTATTATGCGTAAATCAATTTAATAGCGTCTTTTCATGAGAATTGCTATCATAAAGCTTATAGGCTGTAAGTGACTGGCAAATTAATGCAAACTGAACAAGGAGCAGTTTAGAAAGAGTTTCTGTCTGTGTTATTATAGAATAAATAAGATTAAATTCTTGGTTGCGAAGCCTACTTCTATGAATAATATCGAAATGTTGGTGACTTTAAAAACACTTTTTAATTTTTAAAATTAGTCTTTAAAAGTTTTTATCTGGTGGATGATTTATACCAACAATGAAATATATTAAAAATCTGACTGGTGTAGTAACTCATTACATAAATATCCTTCAAAATGTGCCAAAAAAGCAATTCTGAAAAATAATTTACTCATGTGTCTTCTGCACAACAATCAGCACAGATTTGCATATTTATTTTTGTTAATGTACAGATAAATTAATTACACATTAAATTTCTATGCATTTAAAAAGTTTTATTTTACTATATATAAATATTATGTACAGTTCCAATGTGGGTCAAGACCATCTTCCTATTAATAGATTTCGAGACAGCCGATGTTTTCTTTCTACGGGGGTAGGTTTGGCAGGCCTACTCCCAGAGCGCTACAGTCATATTAGACATGTGACAGACCTATGGTTTAAAGTGGATTCCCTTGGGTCCCGGTCTAATACGACTACTACTACAACACAACACACCTCATCACTGAACCTAGAACTGAATTTCCCTATACAGTTTGGAAATGAAGTGGGTGAAATTGAACGACATACGATGGATGCTGGAAAATTTCCCAAAAATCACTTTTGGAAGTACAGAAGTTGAACAAGGAGGAAAACTTTTACAAAAACTGAACAGAATATCAAGGAATTTAAAATTATAAGAAGGGGTATCTAATATGACTACTACTACTACACCACACCACGACACTGTGCATAGGTATGAGCTACCCCTATACAGTTTGGGAATGACGTGGCTGAGAAGTCTGATTCAGCTCAGTGATGCTTGACAGTTATTTGACCGGGACCTAAGGCTTAAAGTGGATACCGAACCAACATAAAACATCTATGGCTAGATCATTAAACCTGGCACCGAGTTCCAAAGCTTAGTTACAGTACTATATACTGCTAACACTTAAATAAAAAAAATAAATTAAATTTTTATTAGTGACATTAAATAGTTCCGAGGATTTAGTACTGTGATTTTGCAGTACTTACAAGTTTTTTCGCAAAATAACATATCCCTTTCATTATGTGTTGCAGTCTTTCACATATTTTAATTGAATTTTTAACAGTTTTTTTCGTTTTGGGGGAGGGACACATATATGTCTCTTACGAATGCTAGTGAAACAAAATTGAACAGAAAAGCAAATTTCAGTCAATAATTATATTTTTCTATTCATTTTATTAAGATATACATAAAATTGTTAGATTTTGAAATTTAAAAAAAAATTGGGCGTTGCAATCTTCCACATTTTTAATTGAATTTTAACAGTTTTTTTGAAGGGGCGGGGTGGTTATATTTCTCTTAAGAATTATAGTGGCACAAAATTGAACAGAAAAAAATCAGTCTTCATGCAATAGCTGTATATTTCCATTCATTTTAATACTTTATACCTAAATTTCTTAGATTTTGAAGTTAAAAAAGTTGCGTGTTGCAATCTTTCACATTTTTATTTGAATTTTAAAAGATTTTTGTTGAAAGGATCTCATATTTCTCGTAAGAATTCTCGTGAAACAAAATTGCACAGAAAAAAATCGGTTTTCAGTCAATAAAACAATATTTTGACATACAAATAATGTTCCCACAACAAACTGCTTATATCGACACTGCAAGCACCTGAAAAGATTAGACATTTTTTTTTGGCAAGAACTCTCGATAATATTGATCTATCTAACATGTCGCTATCAGTTTTTGTTATACGATCATAACATGTTACTTGTTAGTATGGCATTTACAATTTTTATTTAGAATTAAAGTCAATAAATCATTGCTATCCTTATACACCTTAGCTTCTTCTATAAAAAAATTATCATTTCCACATTAACATAACAATTATTATCAATCAAATTGCAAAAAAATATTTCTCTGAATTTTTAAATAAAATTTAAACGAGGCATCTTTTTCATATATACTATATTTCATGCTGAAAAATTATATTATTTATTTAATATGAAAAATCATCTGAAATCTTTTTATGCAATGCTTATTGTTATGATAAATGTAAAGTGATTGAATTTGAAGTAACATTTAAATGAAGCATTTAATATAAAAAATTTAGTAGTTAATATGAAAAAAATTTTTGAAATCTGTTTAAGCAGTGTTTATTGCTTTGATAAAAGTGAGGTGATTTAATTTGAAGTAAAAAGTAAGAAAAGCATCCTTTTTCATATATATTTACGCTGAAAATTTTATTATTTATTTAATCTGAAAATTTAATTATTTAATATGAAAAAGAAATCTGAAATCCGTTTAAGCAATGTTTAGTGTTACAATAAATGTAAGGTGAAATAATTTGAAGTAAAATTTAAACGAATCCTTCTTTCTCATACATATTTCATGAAGAAAATGTTATTAATTATTTAATACGAAAAACTTTAAATATGCTTAAGCAATGTTTATCGGTATGATAAATATAAAATGACTTAATTTGAAGTAAAATATGAATTATCATGTATGTTTTCAGTGGTTCGGAATTCACCTTAAACCGTAGGTCCCGGTCTAACAAAATCGTAGAACTTTGCGCGTTGGCCTTAAGGCATCCAAGAAAAACTGTCTAAGTGTTCGACAGCTGCGTTAGAAGAAGAAAATATTTGCGAATTAATATGCATGGCAATTATAAACATTTTTGAATTTCACAATATCCACCAGTCATCCACATTCAAAATTACATTAAATTAGGTTCAAATCCTAACGGTGGCATGAATGTTTGTGAGTGGTTGGGAATATACTTTAAATTGTAGATCCCTGTCTAATTAGTTCCTCGTATGCATATAATGACCACACAGAATCAAAGAGAATAATTCCACATTGGGGTTTATTTTACCGAAATTAACAAAGATATTAACTTAAAATACATTATCTTACTTTTACACAGCTAAACAAAGCCAGGTCCTTTTTTTTTTCATAAATAGTTCAGAACTAATAAACATAGCAATTAAATAACATTTTTGAATTTCATATCCTCTATCAATCATCCACTTTCAAAATTAGTGTACACCACAATACTCGTTTCATCAACAACAGAATAATTCCACATTCGAATTTATTTTTAAAATGATTTCCCTAATATTACCACTTATTTATTTCGATTTATTGGGGGTAAAGACTACAGAGAACTCTGCTAAAATTCCATATTAATTAAAACAATAAAGATATGATTAAAAAGATGCTGAAAAGATATTATTGAAATTGGGGTGAAAAAATCTAAATATATTGTATCCAGCCCTTTAGTATAGCTGATCTTCCAACATATCTTTCATTGTGACCGCTACTTGAAGATTTCGAGACAGGACATGTTTTTTTTTTTTTCACGAGGTAGATTTGTCAGCAATACTCCCAAAGCTCTACAGTGATATTCGACTATGACCTACGATATAAAGGGGATTCCGAGACTCTACAAACATCCATGGTACTGCCAGGACTCGGACCCGAAACCTGTGGCACCCAGCGGAAGTGAATCAGATGTTGAATATCAAAAAAAGTCACATCTCTGAAATGTGTATTGTTCTTTTAGTTATGTTATCAATTAATTAATACATTTATAAATCCTATTAATTAAATTACAGTTTAATAAACACTTACTTACTTAGGTATGGTTACAAAATTTTTAAACTGGACACCTAATCTCTCCGCTCTGTTTCCTCAAGTTCAAGCTTATACTTACACCTGCATTAATTCACCTCACAACACAGGAGCACTAAAAATAGATTTCGAAACATGTGATGTTTTTCTTTTTCGAGATAGGATTTACAGCTCTACTCCCAACGCTCTACAGTTAAATTAAACAGTAACATACAGTTTAAAGTCGATTCCGAACAACTAAGAACATTTATAGCACCATCGGGATTCGAACCCGAAACCTGTGACATCGACCATTAGTCCCTCGGTCATGTTCTTTATTGTTGCAACAGTTTAATGCAGTATCTAGTCCGTTTGCTTAAAGGTAGATGTCGAGAGAGGAAATGTTTATTTTTACTAGGTGGCGTTGTGGGCCCTACACCCAACGCTCTGCATTTATATTAGACAGAAACTTACTGTTTAAAGTGAATTCCGAACCACTACAAACATCCAGTGCGTTGAACCCGAAATCTCTGGCACTGAGAGCCAAAGAGCTAGATGTTGAAAATAAAGCACGTCACTGAATTGCGCATAGCTCTTTAAGTTATGTTATCTATTAATTAATACATTTATAAATACCCTTAAATAAATTAAATTTTAATAAACACCAATTTACTTAGGTATGGATAGACTACTTTAAAATTGAACACATCATCTATCTTCTCTATTTCTTCAAGTTCAAGCTTATACTTACACCTGCTCATCAATTCTCCTCACAACACAGGATCACGAGCATCCCATCTCGACGGATGCACTCTATCAGGCCATCTGACATGTAAGTGGGCTGAAGAACTAAACCATTTTCTTGGAGGAGAGATGGCTCCTCTTTCCTAAATGGCCACCAAACCCCAGAGGGTGCACGAGATAATGCACCCACGTGAGGAGGGAAGATATCTTCTTCTTCTTTAGGGTCTATCCGGGGTAAAAAGAAAGCAAAGAAGGAAGAGCAGAGCATGAAAAATACCGACTTCCGCACACACAGTGAATGATCGTAATCAGCACACTACATTCAGCAGAGAATCCACATTAGGGACGGAGTGGGTTTTCGTCTTTTTTGGCGATTAGCAGTGGAGGAGCGTCTGGTGTTTGGCGATTATTGGAGAGGCATCTGGTATCTGCCACACCAGCCGATATGGCGATTTGTATTTTTCTGAAGTGTCTTATCAAGGATTGTAGAAAAAACAAGAGCTGTGTGACGAAATAAAAGACACTATTTGTTGTATTTGAAATCAATAAATTTTTATTTCTCTTTATGCGATAAATCTCACACCATGTAATAAATGTTGGATTATGTGAAAGATGAGATGAGTTTTGTTTTATTTCTTTCTTCCCTTAATCTTTTGGATAAGTTTGCAATAATTATTATTGTTATTTTATTGTATTTCATGTTCTTTTACATTACATTAACTCCTGTTTTCCTTTTCAACTTTAGAGCGGCCTAATGGCCAATTGGATAACGCACAAGCCTTTGGTACCCCATGCGTTAGGTACGAATCCAGGCGGTGGTATGGCTGTTTGTTAGTGGTTCGGTTCCACGTTGAACTGTAGGTCCCGGTCTAATTAGCCTAAAGTGTGCAAAAAGTGACCGTAGAGCGACAAACAAAACTTTTGAAATGTATTTAATCGGATTGAATGTAAGATCCGAGCACTAAGTAATGTTTTAAGAAGTGTAGTTCTTAAGTATTAATAAAAAATTATGTAAATAATTCTGAATATAATTTTTATTTATTTGTCCTATCTATCCTTATAATATGTACAGTATGTACTGTTTGCATATATATATATACAGTAGGTACTGCCTGGGTGGATGTATAGGTTGTCATTATGTAACGACTGATATTTTATCAAAAGAACAATATGTACTAACTTGCAATTCTCCGCTATAAATAACGTCCCTACAAAACGATAAAAAGAAACAATGACAACAGAATAGTTATGTATCTTTATTTTTAGTCGTAGTTGTCCATGAAATTTAAAAATATATCTTTCGCTAATACAAAGAGAAAAAATATGCAATATATAGGTCAAATTTATTTTGGATAAATATGCAGTTTTTTGGACCAAATAAAATGATATAATTTTATTAAAAATAATTTGATTTCATTATTTGTTTTATATTATTTCCAATTATATGATATCAAGCTGTGATTCATCTGACAAACTGAGTCTTTTTCCCAACAACAATTCTATCCGCTTTCACAATTTCATCAAAATTCTCGTTTCATCAACCGTTCTAAAATATTTTAATAATATGTTTTAAGTAAATATAAATTAAATGTTTAACTTAAACGTTTATATTTAAATATATTTATACTTACGTAAATGACGTTTTCGGTATTTTATTTAAGTTCTAATAGTTGATGTGGATACATATATTTTTTTTACCAAACTTCACAAATATCTTAAGGTCCTTTTTTTTGTTCATAAATAGTTCAGAACTTATATATATAACAATTAAAAGCATTTTTTAATTCCACAACACCCATTTGTCTACTACTTTCACAACAAAAAATATTATATATACAGCAAGTATTTTACATAAAATATACAACGAGTAGTTTACATAAAATATACAACGAGTAGTTTACATAAAATATACAACGAGTATTTTACATAAAATATACAACGTATTTTCGTCAACAAAAGAGTAATTCCACATTAAGGTTTATTTTATCGAACTTAACAGAGATCTTAAAATATTTTTTTTAACTTTAGATCTTTTTCATATCTTATTTTTCACTTTAGATATTTTTTGAGTAGATAGACACCACCAAGTTTTTTTCAAAAATAGTTCAGAACTAATAAATATAGCAATGAAAACCATTTTTGAATTTCCATCATCCATCAACATCGACTTTCCCAATTATTATACATCAAAATAAGCGTTTCATCAACAACAGAATAATTCTTCTTTGGGATTTATTTTTATCAAACTTAACAAAGATCTTAACTTAAAATATATTACTGTCTTACATAGATAAACAACACCAGGACCATTTTAGTTCATAAATAGTTCAGAACTAATATACATAGCAATTAAAAATATTTTTGAATATTACAACATAAATCAGTCATACACTTTCACAATTTCATCACAAAACTCGCTTTATTAACAACATAATATTTCCACATTGGGTTTTTTTTTAATGAATCTTTGAATCTTCTATCTATTTACTTCGATTTATTGGGTGAAAGATTTGAAGGGAACTCTGCTAAAATTCCATATTAATTAAAACAATAAAGAATTGATTAAAATATATCATTCTCTGTTATTAGCAATGCCTTTTAAAAGAAATAAATCTTCCAGCATTCCCTTCATCAATAAGGTCCTCTAATCTAATACAGGAGTTAATTAATTATCGCGCTGATCCTATGCAGGATCTAGATATAAGTGCTCTGCAATTTGTTTTTAACCTTAAGAGCATACAGGTGTTAATAACATTATAGATTTCGCATTGGCTGAAAGTAATTAGTATTATAATTCACTGAGGTTCCCAATAATGTCTTCGACATATTTTTTGGTAATTAGTTTGCGTTGTTGTAGTAGCATCAGCCTTTCTCTGGGGTAATTGAAGTAGCTTTATTTGGTGCATTCTGGCAATGGAGGATTATTGCTTCGAGAAAAGAGAGGCGAAAGTGATGATGCTGGTTAATAATGAATGCTGGCTATTGAGGACTTTTAAATTAAATATAAATGAAAGGAGACGTTAAGTCTTTTGAGTAAATACAGCCATAAATATGAAAGCTGAGTAAAGGGCTTTTAAATGCATTTTCATCCAAATAATGGATGGAGATCATTTGGGAGCAAAACTTCTGAATATGAATGCTCGTATAATAAGGATTGCTTTCAGTTAACATGGTGGCATTAACATTTATTTCTGCATTGGGATAACATTGAGAAAGATTAAAATGTTTTGAAATTCCCTTCTGGTTTAATGCTTTACTCATTTTTGTTTCGTACAGGGTATTTTTAAGATTAGGTTTCGATGTTATTTATTCGTTATTTGAATATTTTAAGTTAGATGTTTAGTTGTTCAGTTCAAACCAGTACATTTCATTTTTAGTAAATTACTTAATTTGATAATGGTTGTAAGTTTGGTTTCATAAATTTTATTAATAGTTATGCTAACATTAAAATAGTTTTTATGATTTCAATGAATACAATAAGGGCTGGATATATTGTCATATTTTGATACATCCGTTTTAGAATAGAGACTTTCTGAGTCGCAGGCTGTGTTTTGGAATGAAAATGTCCTCTGTTACACCGGGATCGGGGTATGAAAATCTGTAATGCAGAAATCATCCTATTAGGAGAAGGTTTGGCTGCAAGTACTGATGATATCAACCACAGGTAAATTGATTCTAAATTGTGGTGGCAAAATATAAATATATTGTATCAAGTCCTTTAGTATAGATGAACTTGCAATATATATTTTATTGTGAATAGCTACTGGAAGGTTTCGAGACAGGATATGTCTCTTTTCACATGGTAGGTTTGTCAGCAATTCGCCCAAAGCGTGACAATCATATTTGACTATGGCCTACTTTTAAAATGGATTCCGAACCATTGCAAGAATCCGTGGTACCGCCGGGACTCGAACCCGAAATCTGTGGCACCGAGCCCAAGAGCAAGAGATGTTGAAAATTAAAATAAATCGTCTCTGAAATGTGTGTTGCTTTTTTAGTTAAGTTATCAATTAATTAATACATTTATAAATTCAATTTAAGGGCAATCTAAAATGAATGAAATTTTATCTATAATTTTAATAATAGTATTATAGAAAGACGATGAGCAAAACTTTTATTAATAAACTTAAATTAACATATTGAACAAAAAGGAAAACAATTGTTGATTTTTTTTTCTAATAAACAGGCTCTATTATATTTCCAAAATCAAACAATTTTTGTTCCATCCTGAGAATACTAAATGCAACAGAAAAAAACGTTGCAATAACAAACTTTTTCTAGAATAACTACTGAAACTTTCATCAATCAAAAACTAAGCAGTTGCTTTTAAATAACTCAACTACCAAGAAAAAAGCGAACTTTTCCCAGAGTAATATAATATTATGGATAGAATATGAATAAAAGTTCTATTGATGAGCATATATGAACAAAAAGGAAAACAACTGTTGGTATTTTTTTCTAATAAACAAACAGTCTTGTATTTCCAAAATCAAACATTGCTAATTTATGTACCAAGAAAAGCGAACTTTTCCTAAAACCATTAATCAAACAAAAACTAAGCAGTTGCTTTTTAACAACTCAACTCTACATTTTTTTGTGTCCATATCAGCAAACATGGAAGTCTATTCACTGACCAAAGTATGTTTTAAAAACAGCTCCCCTTCCCCACTTTTGATGGATGGACAAGGTAACACTCACTGCCTGTGGTCCCTCAGGAACGGAAACTAATTGATCACATAGGGTCTGCGTTACTGTTTTTTAAGCCTGGTAGAAGTTGTTGCTTCCGGAAATATGTTTTTTGAGAAAGGAGAGCATGTGGTCTTAAAGAAAGTGCTGATATCGTTGAACGTGCAGCACACACCAATGTATCGATTGTGGAATTTTGTGAAAGGGATATTGGAAGAGAAAAAAATTCCATTACGTCGCTAATGGGAGAAAATAAGCTGGTAGAATTTCGCCTGAGAAGCCTAATAGGCTCTGTCACGCTCTATGATCATATAACACCTGGAACTAAGGCTTAAAGAGGTTTTTGAACCACTACAAATCACTCATGGCGTCGCCGGGATTTAAACCCGAACTCCAGTGCCCCAGCCATTCACCCATCAGGCCGCCCCAAACCTCTTACTACATCAGGAAGAGAACCCGAGCCTCTTGGTTATTTTCTACACTGACTGTAAGAGCTTTGGATGTATGACAGACAACCCTATCTCATCAAAAGAATACATCTCCTGCCTCGAAATCTGTTAATAGGCAGACGGCCTTGGCCTACGATGTATTGTACAGTCAAACAAGTAGAATATCATTTTTTTCGCGTGTATCTTTAAAATTATGATTTCTATTAGGAAAATGCTCAAGAAAATAGAAAGTGTTTTTCATCTTCTTGCAAAAAATTATAAAGAAATAAATTCTTGTATTAATCAAAAATTGAAACATATTCAGGCTTATGTTTATTCAATTTATGACATCACTTTTTAAATATATGGATGATCTAAAATGTATGATCTAGAATTTTAATGATAATATTATAGATAGACGATGAACAAAACTTGTATTCGTAAATTTACGTAAAACGTATTGAACAAAAAAAGAAAACAACTATTTATTTTTTTTTCTGAAAAACAGTCGGTATTGAATTTTCATAATCAAACAATGATAATTTTTGTTCCATCCTGAGAATACTAAAAGCTACAGAAGAAAAGGTAGAAAAGCGAACGTTTCCTACAGTAACTACTGAAACTTTAATCAATCAAAAACTGAGCAGTTGCATTTTAACAACTCAACTCTACATTTATGACTTTTTTTCAATCTGTGGAAGATCTAAATTGTCTGAAACTTTATCTCGAATATAATATGATAGATAAACGATTAGCGAAATTTTATTGATGAACATATATGAACAAAAAGGTAAACAATCGTTGATTTTTTTTATAATAAACAGTTGATATTGTATATCCAAATTGATGAAAATCTTAAATGTATGAAAAACTTATCTGGAATTTTAATAATAATATTATAAATAGACGATGAACAAAACTTTTATTGATGAACATATTGAGCAAAAAAGGAAGACAATTGTTTGTTTTTTTCTAATAAACAGACGGTATTACATTTCCAAAATCAAACAGTGCTAATTTTTGTACCAAGAAAAGCGAAATTTTCTGGAGTACTGAACCATTAATGAATCAAAAACTGAGCAGTTGCTTTTTAACAACTCAACATATTTTTGTGTCCATATCAGCAAACATGGAAGTATATTCACTGACGGAAGTATGTTTTAAAAAGCCTCTCCCCACTCCCCTTTTAATAGATTGCCCAGGTAACACTGCTTGTGGTCCCTCAGGAACGGAACTAATTGATCATTTGTGGCTGCGTTGTTGCCTTTTTTAAGCCTGGTAGAAGTTGTTGCTCCCGGAAATATGTTTTTAAGAAAGGAAAGCATATGCTGTTAAAGAGAGTGCTGATATCGTAGAAAATGCCGCACACAACAATGTATCGATTGTGGAATTTTATGAAAGGGATATTGGAAGATAAAAAATTACCTTTCTTCGCTAATGGGAGAAAATAAGCTGGTGGAGTTTCACCTGAGGATTTGGTGGATAATGAGCTGCAACGTTTTAAATATGTCGGTCTTATTATTCACTGTTTAAATAAGTAAAGGCGGTTCTTAAGAATATTTTATCATTAAATTGTTCGTGTATGCTTTGTGTATTTATTACGCGTAAATCAATTTAATACCTCCTTTTCATGAGGATTGCGTTGATAAAGCTTATAAGCTGTAAGTAACTTGCAAATTTATCTTTTTCGGATTTCCTGAACATAATGCAGTTGAGGGAAAGTTTGTTATTGTATAATAAATATGATTAAATAGCCAGTTGCGAAAAACACTTGAGTGAGTGAATGATTTAAAAATGTTGGTAATTTGGAAAGCATTTATTAATTTTTAAAGCTTTTTATCTGGTGGATTATTTATGCCAACCGTGACAGATTTTAAATACCGGACTGGTGTCATACCTCATTTCAGAAATACCCTTCATATTGTTTGACGAAATTTTGAAAAACTATTTATTCACGTGGCCTCTGCTCAACGATTAGAGTAGGTTTGTATTTTTTTGTTTCAGAAATTCCCATACGTTTAAACAGTGGTATATGACTATATATAAATATTACATATTTCTTCACTGGTGCGGATTCAGGTTCGAATCCTGGCGGTGGCATAGATATTTGTTAAATTGCAGGTTCTCGTCTAATTAGATAAAAATTTGCATAAAATTACCATAGATTAGCAAACCAAACCAATCTTCATTGGCGCAACAGATTCATTGTAGGCAAAGGCTATCTTCCTAATGTCAGATTTCGAGACAGGCGATGTTTTTCTTTTACTGGGTAGGTTTGTCAACCAAACGTCGTCCCCTTACGTCAAACATATATGGAAATATTGGACAAAAGGAAAAACAACTGGTAATTGTTTTTGTAATAAACACTCGGTATTGTATTTCCAAAATCAAACATTGTTAATTTTTTCCACAATGAGAATATTGAAAGCAATAGAAAAACAAGATAAAAATGCGAACTTTTCTTAGAGAAACTTCTGAAACTTTAATCAATCAAAAACTAAAGTTTTATAGATCAACTTTTCATTTATGATGTATTTTTTTCTCATTTTAAAGAAGATCTAAAATGTATGAAATCTGGAAATTTAATACTAATATTATAGATAGATGATGGACAAAAGTTTTATTAAAAACTTTTATGAACATATTGAATCAAAACGGAACACAATTGTTAATTTTTTTCTAATAGGCAGTTAGTTTTTGTATTTCCAATTTTATGAAAATCTAAAACGTATGAACTTTATCTGGAATTTTATTCATAATATTATCAATAAATGTGGTACAAATCTGTTATTGAAGAAGATACATGAACATATTGATCAAAATAAAAAATAATTGTGTATTTTTTTTCTAATATACAGTGGGTATCGTATTTTCAATTTGAAGGAAATTTAAAATGTATAAAAATTTATCTGGAATTTTAATGATAATATTATGAACAAAACTTTTATTGATAAACATATTAAAAAGAGGAAAATAATTGTAGATTTTTTTCTTATAAACGGACAATATTATATTTCCAAAATCAAATTTTGCATATTTTGTCCCCAGAAAATCGCACTTTTCCTAGAGTGCTGAACCGTTAATCAATCAAAAACTAAGCAGTTGCTTTTTAACAACTCAACTCTACATTTTTTTGTGTCCATATCAGCAAACAGGGAAATCTATTCACTACCCGAAGGATGTTTTAAAAACATACGATAAACCTCTCATCCACACATCCACCCCACTTTTGATGGATGGCCAAGGTAACACTGCTCGTGGTCCCTCAGGAACTGAACTAATGGATCATTTAGGGCCTGCGTTGTTGCTTTTTTTTAAGTCGGGAAAGAGGTTGTTGCTTCCGGAAATATGTTTTTAAGAAAGGAAAGCATGTGCTCTTATAGAAAGTGCTGATATGGTAGAACGTGCAGCACACAACATCGTATGGATTATGGAATTTTGTGAAAGGGATATAGGAAGAGAAAAAAATTATGTTTCGTTGCCAATGGGAGGAAATAAACTGGTAGAATTTCGCGTGAGGATTTGGTGGATAATGTGCTGCATCGTCATAAATATGTCGGTCTTATTATTCACTGTTTAAATAAGTAACGGCGGTTCGCGTAAAGTTCTTAAGAATATTTTATCATTATATTTTTTCATGTATGTTGTTTGTGTTTAGTTTGCGTAAATCAATTTAATAGCTTCTTTTCATGAGGATTGCGTTCATAAAGCCTATAAGCTGCAAGTGACTTGCAAATTTGTCTTTTTGGATTTACTGAACACGAGGCAGTCTAGGAAAAGTTTGTTATTGCAGAATAAATAAGATTAAATAGGTGCTTGCGAAAACCATTAGAGTGAATAATTTCAAAATGCTGGTGTCTTGAAATATTTCAATCTAGTGGCTTATTTATATGACCGATGAGATATATTAAAAACCAGAGTGATGTCGTAACTCATTGCATAAATACCTTTCAGAATCAGTAAAAAAAAAAACATTAATGCAATTTTGAAAAACAATTTATTCATGTGATTTCTGTACAATACTCAATACAGGTTTACCCATTTAATTGCGTTTCAGAAATTTCCATATTTTTGAAAAGTGATATTTGACTACATATAAAGACTATATAATTTTTCATTGGCGTGGATTTATGTTCGAATAATGGCCGTGGCTTGGAAGATTGTGAGTGATTCAGAGTCCATTTTAAACTGTAGATTCCTGTCTAATTAGTCTAAAGTGTGCATAAAATGATCATAGAGCGGCAAACCAATCTTCATTGTCGCAAAAGCTCTACAGAGGGCCAAAGCCATCTTTCTACTGGCAGATTTCGAGACAGCAGATATTTATTTTTACGGGTTTGGATTTTCAGTCTTACGAACAATATATGAACATTTTGAACAAAAAGGAAAAACAATTGTTGATTTCTTTTTCTAGTAAACATTCGGTATTGTATTTCTAAAATCAAATATTGATAATTTTTGATAAACCCTAAGAATACTAAAAGCAACTGAAAGAAAAATGTTGAAAAGCAAAATTTTCCTAGACTAACTACTGAAACTTTAATCAATCAATAACCAAGCAGTTGCTTTTTAACAAACTCAACTGTAAAATTTTTTATGTCCATATCACAAACATGGAAGTCTATTCACTGACCGAAGAATGTTTTAAAAACCTCCCCTCAACCCCACTTACCCCCCACACACACACACACTTTTGATGGATAGCCAAGCTAACACTGCTTGAGGTCCCTCAGGAACAAAACTAATTGATCATTTAGGGTCTGCGTTATTGCTTTTTTAAGTCCGGAAGAAGTTGTTGCTTCCGGAAATATGTTTTTAAGAAAGGAAAGCATGCACTGTTAAAGAAAGTGCTGATATCGTATAACGTGCAGCACACACATCAATGTATCGATTGCGGAATTTTGTGAAAGGGATATTGGAAGAGAGAGAAAAAAACTATGTTTCGTCGCTAATGGGAGAAAATAAGCTGGTAGAGTTTCGCCTGAGGATTTGGTGGATAATGAGCTGCAATGTCTTAAATATGTCTTATTATTCTTCACTGTTTAAATAAGTAACGGCGGTTTGCGAAAAGTCCTTAAGAATATTTTATCCTTAAATTTTTCGTAAATCTTTGTGTATTTATTATGCTAAATCAATTTAATAGTATCTTTTTATGAGGATTACGTTCATAAAGCTTATTAGCTGTAAGTGACTTATCTGATTAATCATTTTTATTTCCTGAACAGAAGATCAGTTTAGGTAAAGTTTGCGTTTGTCTTTTTTGCTTATTATGGAATAAATATGATTAATTAACTGGTTTTTTAAGATCACTTGAGTGAATAATTTCGAAATATTGGTGACTTTAAAAATTTTTAAATTAGTCTTTCAAAGTTTTTATCTGGTGTATTATCTATATCTATTATGATAGACATTAAAAACCAAACTTGGGTTGTAACACATTTCAAAAATACTTTCCAGATTGTGAAAAATAACATCGACGCAATTTTAAAAAAATTATTTATTCATGTGGCTTCTGCACAACAATCAGCACAGGTTTACACATTTAATTGTGCTTCAGAAGTTTCTATATGTTTAAAAATTGATATATGACTATATATAAATACTATATACTTCTTCATTTGAGCAGCTGCAGGTTCGAATCCAGGCGGGATGCTTGTTAGTGCCATCGTAGCCTGGATGCTTGTTAGTGGTTCGGAAATCCATGTTAAATTGTAGGTCCGAGCTTGAATTATTCTAAAGTGTGAATAAAATTACCATACAGAGGCTTCCCAAACCAAATCAATCTTCATTGGCGAACATTTCTATGGAGGGCCAAGGCCATCTTTCTGCTGATAGAGACAGGATGTGTTTTCTTTTTAATGGGAAGGAATATCAGCTTTACACCCAAATATATATGAACATATTGAACTAAAAGGAGAACAATTGTTGATTTATTTTCCTAATAAACAGCCGGTATTGTATTTCCAAAATCAAATATTACTAATTTTTGTTCTACCCTGAGAATATTAAAAACCAACAGAAAAAAAAAGGTAGAAAAGCGAACTTTTCCTAGATTAACTACTGAAACTTTAATCACACAAAAACTAAGTAGTTGCATTTATTTTTTAATAAACATACAGTGCAGTTATTCTAATAAACAGACGGTAAGGTATAACAGACATATTTTTCTAATAAACAGACTGTATCTTACAAGAGGACGATATTTTTTCCAATAACTGACCCCCTATTGAACAGACGGAACTGTATTTCCAAAATCAAATCATTGCTAATTTATGTACCAAGAAAAGCAAACTGTTCCTGGTGTACTGAACCATTAATCAATCAAACACTAAGCAGTTGCTTTCTACCAACTCAACTCTACAATTTTTTGTGTCTCTATCAGCAAACATGGAAGTCTATTCAAAGACCGAAGTAAAAACCCCTTCTTAGCCTTAAAAACCCCTTCTTATCCCCACTCCCACCCCCACTTTTGATGGATGGCTAAAGTAACACTGTTCGTGGTCCCTCAGGAACAGAACTAATTGATCATTTAGGGTCTGCGTCATTGCGTTTTTTAAGTCTGGAAGAAGTTGTTGCTTCCGGAAATATGTTTTTAAGAAAGGAAAGCATGTGCTGTTAAAGAAAGTGCTGATATCGTAGAACGCGCCTCACACACCAATGTATCGATTGTGAAATTTTGTGAAAGGGATATTGGAAGAGAGAAGAAAAAAATTATGTTTCGTAGCTAATGGGAGAAAATAAGCTGGTAGAGTTTCGCCCGAGGATTTGGTGGATAATGAGCTGCAATGTCTTAAATATGTCGGTCTTATTATTCAGTGTTTAAACAAGTAACGGCGGTTCGCGAGAATTTCTTAAGAATATTTTATCATAAAATTTTTAGTGCATGCTTTGTGTATTTATTATACGTAAATCAATTTAATAGCTTCTATTGCGTTCATAAAGCTTATAAGCTGCAAGTGACCTCAAATTTATCTTTTTGGATTTACTGAACAGTTTATTAAAAATTTGTTATTGTTGAATAAATATGATTAAATAACTGGTTACAAAAAAAACCACTTGAGTGAATGATATCAAAATGTTGGGGACCTTAAAACACTTTTTAAAATTAGTTTTTAAAAGTTTTTATCTCGTGGACTGTTTATACCAACCATAAGAGATTTTAAAAACCAGACTGGTATCGTAACTCATTGAATCAATACCTTACAGAATGTGAAAAAAACTTATATTTCTCTTAAGAATTCCAGTGAAACAAAATTTAACAGAAAAAAAAAGTTCAATCAATAATTATATTGTTCTATTCATTTTAATACGATATACATAAAAGTGTTAGATTTTGAAATTAAAAAAATGGGCGTTACAATCTTTCATATTTTTTAATTGAATTTTTAACAGTTTTTTTTACTTATATTTCTCTTAAGAATCGTAGTGCAACAAAATTTAACAGAAAAAAATTCCTCTTCAGTCAATAAAGCAATATTTTGACAAGCAAATAATTTCAACAAACTGCTTATATCGACACTACAAGCACCTAAAATGATTAGACTATTTTTTTGGCCAGAACTCTCGATAATATTGATCTAACTAACATGTCGCTATCAGTTTTCTTTATACGATCATATAACACGACGCTTGTTAGTATGACATTTACAAATTTTCTTTACAAATAAAATCAATAAATCATAACTATCTTTATGTATCTTTATGTTTCTTAGGAATTATCATTTCACATTAATTTAACAGTAATTATCAATCAAGTTGCAAAAAATAGATCTCTGAATTTTTTTGCATTACTTTATTTAAAAAAAACATCATTTCTGATATATATATTTCCTGCTGAAATAGTTATTCATTTAATATGAAAAACCTTCTGAAATCTTTTTAAACCATGTTTATTGATACGATAAATGCAAGATGATTTAATGTAAATAAAAATTTAATCGAAGCTTACTTTCTCATATGTATTTCATGCTGAAAATTTTTATTATATTTTTAATTTGAAAAATCGTCTGAAATTTGTTTAAGCTATGTTTATTGTTATGATAAATATAAGGGAAAAATGTAAATGAAGCATACTTCTTCATACATATTTTTAAGTTGAAAAAGTGTATTATTTATTTAATTTGAAAAATCGTCTGAAAAATTTTAATACTTATATAAAATGAAGAATCGTCTGAAAAAAATTATTATTTATTTATTTTGAAAAATCGTCTGAAAAACTTTTAACACTTATATAAAATGAAAAATCGTCTGAAAAATATTATTATTCATTTAATATGAAAAATCGTCTGAATTCTGCTTTAGCATTTTTATTAATATGATGAATATTAGGGAGAAATTTAAATGAAGCATCCTTTCTCATATATAAAGAATAATGCTGAATACTTATTTAATATGAAAAATCGTCTGAAATATATTATTTATTTAATATAAAAATTGCCTAAAAGATATTATTATTTATTTAATATGAAAAATCGTCTGAAAGATATTATTATTTATTTAATATGAAAAATCGTCTGAAAAATTTTATTACTTATAGAAAATGAAAAATCGTCTGAAATATTTATTATTTGAAGCATTGTTTCTCCTATATATTTCATGCTGACAATTTTTAATAGTGATTTAATATGAAAGCTGCATTAGAACAAAAAATAATTCCGGCATTAATATGCATAGCAATTAGAAACATTTCTGAATATCACATCATCCATCAATCAACCATTTTCACAATGAATGTACATCAAAATACTCGTTTCATCAACAGCAGAATATTTCCACATTCGAAATTATTTTTTTAATGAATATTCGAATCTTGCCATCTATTTATTTCGATTGATTGGATGTAAAGAGTGCAGGGAACTCTGCTAAAATTGCATATTAATTAAAACGATAAAGATATGATTAAAATATACCATCCCCAGTTATTAGCAATGCCTTTTCGAAACAAAGAAATCTCCCAGCATTCCCTTCATCAACAAAGGTCCTCTAATCTAATACAGAAGCTAATTATGGCGCTGATCCTATGCAGGCTCTAGATATAGGCGCTCTTCAATTTGTTTTTAACCTTAAGACCATACAGGTGTTAATAACATTATAGATTTCGCATTAGCCGAAAGTAATTAGTATTATCATTCACTGTGGTTCCTAATAGTAGCTTCGACATATTTTTGGTAATTAGTTTGCGCCGTTGTAGTAGCAGCAGATTTTCTTTGGGGGATTGAAGTAGCTTTTATTTGGTGCATTTTGGAAATGCAGGATTATTGCTTGGAGAAAAGAGAGGCGAAAGCGATAATACTGGTTAATAATGAATGCCGGCGATTGAGGACTTTTAAATTAAATATAAATGAAAGCAGACATTACGCCTTTTGAGTAAATATAGTCATAAATATGAAAGCTAAGGAAAGGGTTTTAAATGCATTTTCCCCAAATAATGGATGGAGATCATTTGGGAGCAAAACGTTTTGAATATGAATATTCGCATAATAAGGATTGCTTTTCCATTACCATGGTGGCATTAACATTTATTTCAATATAGGATAACATTCGAAAAGATGAAAATGTTTTGAAATTGCTTCCTGATTTAGTGTTTTACACGTTTTGTTTTGTGCAGAGTATCTTTTGAGATTAGTTTTGGATGTTATTTATTCGGTATTTGAATCTGCTAACTTAGATGTTTAATAGTTTAGGTTCAAACCAGTACATTTTATTTTAGTTAAATACTAAATTCGATAAAGGTCACAAATGTGTTCTTTCTTAATATTTATGGTTAAACATTAAATCAGATTTGCCATTTCAATCAATACAATTGGTACTTGATACACTGTTATATTTTATTACTGTTATATTTTATTATAGAGAGTCTTTGTCAGTAGCAATTTATATTTTGGAACGAAATTGTCCTTTGCTAATTTTATGATGAATCAAATCTATAATCCATAATATTATATACTGTTATATTTTATTATAGAGAGTCTTTGTGAGTAGCAATTTATATTTTGGAACGAAATTGTCCTTTTACACCAGTTAATTATGATGAATCAAATCTATAATCCATAATATTATATACTGTTATATTTTATTATAGAGAGTCTTTGTGAGTAGCAATTTATATTTTGGAACGAAATTGTCCTTTGCTACACCAGTTAATTATGATGAATCAAATCTGTAATCCTGAACTCCTGATATTAGGCGCTCTGCTCATTGATAACCACAGGCTTCAGGTTCGAATCCTAGCGGTGGCATAGATGTTTGTGAGGGGTTCAGAATCCACGTTAAACTGGAGGTCTTCTAGACACAAAATGTCCATATAGCGATAAACAAAATTTTTTAAATTCTTGTGTTTAATCTGATTTAATGTAAGATCCGGCACTAAGCTGCTATTCACAACTATTCATAAATAATTTATAATAAGTTATAATAAGGTTTTAATAAGTTATAAATATATCTCAAAATAATGTTTATTTAATTGACCTATCTTGCCAAGACTTTATACAATTGCGTATATATATATATATATATAATTGTATATATATATAAAAATACGTAAATATATATATAAATACGTACTGTATTTTTGCTATATATAGGTTGCCATTATGTAACGACTGACATTTCATCAAAAGTACATGAAC
Source organism: Caerostris extrusa (assembly GCA_021605095.1). Lineage (NCBI taxonomy): Eukaryota > Metazoa > Arthropoda > Arachnida > Araneae > Araneidae > Caerostris > Caerostris extrusa. The sequence goes on along the minus strand of BPLR01004361.1, from coordinate 26,111 downwards.
TAACATGCAATCCCCTGGCTCTAAATAGCGTCCCTACAAAACGATGAGAAGAAACAACGACAACAGAATAGTAATGAATTTTATTTTTAATCGTAGTTGTGTATGAAGTGGAAAACACTTTAGTTGCTAACAAGGAGAACAAAATATACACTATATGCTAGTTAAATCTTATGTTGGTTAAATGACTTTTTGACACAAACTTTTTTTCTAATGCAGCTGACAATATATAGAAAGTTAATCGTCATGTAATAAATAAGGCTACACAGTTGTTACACAACTAGCACTGCCCTGGGGACACGTGTATCTTGAAGAAATGCTACGGACTCCTGTAACACTACTCCCACAACCCTTTACTGATCCTGTTAGACCGGGACACACATTTTAAAGTGGATTCCGAACCACTGCAAACATCCATGGCACCACCTGCACTTGAACCCGAAACCTATGGTACCGAGTGCCAGAGCGCTAAACACTCGGCCATCAGGCCCTTTTGACCTCAACTTGTCAAATTAAGTTACATAACTTTATTAAAAAATAATTTTTTATTCTTTACTTTTCTCATATTGTTTCCAATCATCTGACAACAAATTTTGATTCATCTGACCGCCTGAGTTCTTTTATTATTATTAATTTATAATAAATAATCAGAAATATATTCTTTTTCGCAACAATTCAGTGCTCTTTCACAATTTCATCAAAACTTTCGTTTCACCAACAATTGTAAAATATTTCAATAATATTTTTTAATGTAACATTTGGCTGAAAGGTTTGTAGGCTGACACATAGATGACTCTACTAGTATTAAATCCATATGACTTTTAGTTATCTCTAACATTCAAAAGACACGTGTATAAATTTGACAGCTGTTGCACTATTAGTATGGGAGTTAAAGCCTTTTTAGTGAAGTTATAGTATTTTTAGTGTTCATCACGTGCAGTCCACTCGGCTGACTGTCGATTGGACTCCGGTGTGAAATGATGGAGCCATGTCTCATCCATTGTCACATATCGACGCAAAAATTCGGGTTTATTATGATTGAACAGCTCCAAACACTGCTTAGAATAATCAATTCGTTGTTGTTTTGGGTCGATTGTGAACACGCGGCACACCACTTTGAACAGAGCTTTCGCATATCCAAATATTCATTCACGATATGTCCAACTCGTTCCTTTGATATCTTTAGGGTCTCAGCTATCTCAATCAACTTCACTTTACGGTTATAAGAAATTATTTTGTGGATTTTTTTTTGATGTTTTCGTCGGTAACAGCCTCTTTGGGGCGTTCACTGCGTGCATCGTCCCCGGTTCTCATTTCGCCTCGTTTAAATTTAGCAAACCCCTTCTCTACGGTTGATTTTCCGGGTGCAAAGCCCGAATAATGTTTATCAATGCTTTATGAACACACGAAATTCATTTTAATCCATTTTTCAAACTAACAAAAGCTGTTAACTAAAAGGCTATAACTCACATACTAATAGTGCAACGGCTGTCAAGCTTATACACGTGTCTTTTGAAGGTTAGTGCTAACTAAAAATTATATGGATTTAATACTAGTAGCGTCATCTATGTATCAGCTACGAACTTTTCAGGCCACCTGTTAAATATAAATTAAATGTTTATATTTAAATATTTTAATATTTACGTAAATGATGTTTGTTGTATTTTATAAAATTCTAATTTTATGCGATCTATACATATATACTTTACCTAGATAACAAATATCTTCACTTAAAAATATATTTTTTTTACTTCGCGAGTTTCGACAACACCAGGTCCTTATTTTTCCTGAATAGTTCAGAACTAATATACACAGCACTTAAAAACATTATTGAATCTCATATCATCCATAACTATTCTCATAATTAGTGTACATAAAAATACTCGTTTCATCAACAACAGAATATTTCCACATTTCTAGTTTATTTTTTTAAATGATTCCTCCAATATTACCATCTATTTATTACGATTTATTGTGCGTAAAGACTGCAGGGAACTCTGCTGAAATTCAATATTAATTAAAACAATAAAGAACTGATTAAAATGTACCATCCCCAGTTATTAGCAATGCCTTTTTCAAAACAAAGAAATCTCCCAGCATTCCCTTCGTCAATAAAGGTCTCAAATTTCTAATACAGAAGCTAAATATTGCGCTGATCCTATGCAGGCTCTAGATATAGGAGCTCTGCAATTTGTTTTTAACCTGAAGACACACAGGTGTTAATAACATTATAGATTTCGCATTAGCTGAAAGTAATTAGTATTATAATTCACCGAGGTTCCCAATATTGTCTTCAACATATTTTTTGGTAATTAGTTTGCGCTGTTGTAGTAGCAGCAGCCTTTCTCTAGGTGAATTGAAGTAGCTTTATTTGGCGCATTTTGGCAATGAAGGATTATTTCTTCGAGAAAAGAGAGGCGAAAGTGATAATGCTGGTTGATAATGAATGCTGGAGATTGAGGACTTTTAAATTAAATATAAATGAAAGGGACGTTACGCCTTTTGAGTAAATATAGCCATAAATATGAAAGTAGAGGAAGGGTTTTAAATGCATTTTTCCCGAATAATGGATGGAGATCATTTGGGAACAAAACGTTTTGAATATGAATATTCGCATAATAAGGATTGCTTTCCATTAACATGGTGGCATTAACATTTATTTCTGTATGGAATAACATTTATTTAGCATCTAGAAAGAGTAAAATGTTTTGAAATTGCCATGTGATTTAATGATTACTCATTTAGTTTTCAATCTTTGAGTAGCTTTTCAGATTAGTTTTTGTTCTTATTTATTCGGAATTTCAATGTTCTAATTTAGATGTTTAGTAGTTTAGTTCAAACCAGTTCATTTCATTTTTAGTTAAATACTTAATGCGATAAACGTCACAAATAATTTTAACGTTTTAATAATTTTTAATAGTTATGATTAAACATGAAAATAGTTTTCCCATCACAATGAATACAATTGGTGGTGGATATATTTTGATACACCTGTTTTAGAATAAAGAGACTCTGTGAGTAGCAGGTTGTGTTTTCGAATAAATATAAATACAATAGCTGGTGTATATGCAGTTCTTTTTTTAATTTACAGTTCTTAAAATTACATAATTTTATTAAAAAATAATTTTTTTCATTATTTCACTCATAAAATTTCTATTCATATGACGTCTAACTGGGGCTCATCTGAACGACTTAGTCCTGTTATAATTATTTATTAATTATAATAAATAATTAATAATAAATTCTTCTTTGCAACAACGAATCAGGCATCTTTTTCAATTTCATCATAATTCTCGTTTCATCAGCTACTGTAAATTATTTTAATAATGATGTATTTAAATGTAAATGTAAAATAAGTGTTTAATGCAGATGTTTATATTTAAATATTTTAATGTTTACATAAATGATGTTGGATATATTTTACTAAATTTCTAAATTTAAATTGTGCAGACATATATTTTTAGAGAACTTTAAAAAATCTTAACTTAAAAAAATTATGTTATTTTAATTTACATAGCTAAACAAAACCAGGTTATTTTTTTGTTCGTAAATAGTCCAGAACTTAATATACATGGGTAAATTAAAATAATTTGTTAATTTCCCATAATTTTTCAGTTTTCCACATTCAGAATTATTGTATATCAACATACTTCTTTCATCAACAACAGAAGAATTCCACATTGGGTTTATTGTTTTCAATGGATCTTCGAATCTTTCCATCTATTTATTTCGATTTATTGGGTGTAAAGAGTGCAGGGAACGCTGCTAAAATCCCATATTAATTAAAACAATAAAGATTTATTAAAATAGACCATCCCCAGTTATAAGGGATGCCTTTTCGAAACAAAGAAATCTCCCCGCATTCCCTTCATCAATAAAAGGTCCTCTATTATAATACAGAAGCTAATTATCGCGCTGATCCTATACAGGCTCCAGATATAGGCGCTCTGCAATTTCTTTTTTAATCTTAAGAGCATACAGGTGTTAATAACATTATAGATTTCACATTAGCCGAAAGTAATTAGTATTATAATTTACTGAGATTCCTAATAGTGTCTTCGACATATTTTTTGGTAATTAGTTTGCACTGTTGTAGTAGCAGCAGCCTTTCTCTGGGGGAATTGAAGTAGCTTTATTTGGTGCATTCTGGCAATGCAGAATTATTGCTTCGAGGAAAGATAGGCGTTAAGTGATAATGCTGGTTAATAATGAATGCTGGCGATGGAGGACTTTTAAATTAAATATAAATGAAAGGGACGTTACGTCTTTTGAGTAAATATAGCTATAAATATGAAATTTTAGGAAAGGTTTTAAATGCATTTTCCCCAAATATTGCATAGAGATCATTTGGGAACAAAACGTTTTGAATATGAATCCTAGTATAATAAGGCTTTCTATTAACATGGTGGCACTAACATTTATTTCTGTATAGGACAATATTTATTTAGCATTCAGAAAGATTAAAATGTTTTGAAATTGCCTCCTGATTTAATGTTTTACTCATTTTGTTTTGTACAGAGTATCTTTTGAGATTAGTTTGGATGTTATTTATTCGGTATTTGAATCTTCTGAGTTAGATGTTTAGTAGTTTAGTTCGAAGCGAAAACATAAGTTGAATAACAGTTTATAAGTTTATATAACAGTTATAAGTTTAGTTAAATAACATAATTCGATAAAGGTTGCAAATTTGTTTTAATTAATTTTTTTTTTAATAGTTATGAATAAACAATAAAATAGTTTCCAATTACAATCAATACAATAGATTAATACAATTATCTAATGGATTATTTATACCGCCCAAGACAGATATTAAAAATTAAAACTGGTGTCGTAACACATTGCATAAATAAACTTCAGAATATGGAAAAAAAAAAATCGAAGCATTTTAAAAAAATTAACACATAGGGCTACTGCAAAAAAATCAGCACAAGTTTACACAGTTAATACTGTTGAAGAAATTCCCATGCATTTAATAAGTGGTTTATTACTGTATATATATTACTACTATATACTTTTTCATTGGCGCGATTTCTGGATCGAAACCTGGCTGTGGAATGGATGTTTGTTACTGGTACGGAAATTCACGTTTAATTGTAAGTCCTGCTCTAATTAGTGTAAGTGCGTAAAATGTGCGTAGAGAAGCAAACCAAAATGTGCGTAGGGCAGCAAACCAAACCAACCTTCCTTCTGGAAGATTTCGAAGAGAAGATCCTTTGTTTTTACGGCCAAGGAGTTGTCAGACTTACGACCAAATATATATATGAACATATTGAACAAAAAGGAAAACAATTGTTGATTTTTTTTTTTCTAATAAACTGTTGGCATTGCATTTCTAAAATCGAGAATTGCTAATTTTTGTTCCACCCTAAAAATACTAAAAGCAATAAAAAAAGGTAGAAAAGCAAACTTTTCCTAGAGTATTGAACAATTAATCAATCAAATCAGAAAACATGGTCCATATCAGAAAACATGGAAGTCTATTCACTGACCGAAGTGTGTTTAAAAACCTCCCTCATCCCCGCATCCCCACCCCCTTTTAATGGATGACCAAGGTCATACTGCTTATGGTCCCTCAGGAACGGAACTAATTGATCATTTAGGGTCTGCGTTATTGCTTTTTTTTTAGTCGGGAAGAAGTTGTTGCTTCCGGAAATATGTTTTCAAGAAAGGAAAGCATGTGCTGTTAAAGAAAGTGCCGATATCGTAGAACGTGCAGCACACACCAATGTGTCGATTGTGGAATTTTGTGATAGAGTTATGCTTTAAAAACATGTTTTAAAAAGTTCAATGTTTTAAAAGTCAAAGTTAAAGACTTTCAAATATATTGTTTTGGGTTTACTGAACACGAGGTAGTTTAGAAAAGTTTGCCTTTGTGTTGTTATAGAATAAATAAAATTAAATATCTAGTTGCAGAAACCACTTGAGTGAATAATATATATATCGACGATAAACATATAATATTATAGATAGACAATGAAAAAATTTTTATTGATTTACATATATGAACCTATTGAACTAAAAAGGGAAAACAATAGTTGATTTCTCTTTCTAATAAACAGTCTGTATTGTATTTCCAAAATCAAATATTTATTTTTTGTTCCAACTTGAGGATTCTAAAAGCAACAGAAAAGAAAGTAGATTGAAATATATTTAGGCTTAAGTTTTCAATGTATGACGTCTTTTTTTTTCAATTTCAGGAAGATATGAAACTGGATAGAAAACTTTATCTGGAATTTTAATGAAAATATTATAGATTAAAGATGAACAATACTTTTATGGATGAACTTAAATTTACATATTGAACAAAAAATGAAAATAATTGTTGATTTTTTTCTAATAAACAATCGGTATTGAATTCCCAATTTGACCGAAATCTAAAATGTATGAAACTTTGTCTGGAATTTTAATAATAATATTAAAGATAGAATATGAACAAAACTTTTATTCATGAACATATTACAAAAATGGAAAACAATTCTTGTTTACTTTTATAATAAACAGACGGTATTGTATTTCAAAAATCAAAAATTGCTAATTTTTGTACCAAGAAAATCAAACATTTCCTAGAGTACTGAACTATTAATCAATCAAAAACCAAGCAGTTGCTTTTTAACAACTCAACTCTACATTTTTTTTTTGTGTCCATATCAGCAAACATAGAAGTCTATTCACTAACCGAAGTGTGTTTTAAAAACAGCTTCCCATCCCCACTTTTGATGGATGGCCAAGGTAGCACTGCTCGTGGTCCCTCAGGAACGGAACTAATTGATCATTTAGGGCCTACGTTGTTGCTTTTTTAAGTCGGGAAAAGTGGTTGCTTCCGGAAATATGTCTTTAAGAAAGGAAAGCATGTGCTGTTAAAGGAAGTGCTGATATCGTAGAACGTGCAGCACACACCAATGTATCAATTGTGGAAATTTTGTGAAAGAAATATTGGAAGTGAGATAAAGAATTATGTTTCGTCGCTAATGGGAGAAAATAAGCTGGTAGAGTTCCGCTTGAGGATTTGGTGGATAATGAGCTGCAACGTCTTAAATATGTCATCTTGTTATTCACTGTTTAAATAAGTAACGGGGGTTCGGAAAATTTTCTTAAGAATATTTTATCATTAAATGTTTTGTGTATGCTTCGTGTATTTATTATACGTAAATCAATTTAATGGCTTCTTTTCATGAGGATTGCGTACATGAAATTTATCTTTTTGGATTTACAGAACACGAGGCAGTTTAGGAAAAGCTTATATATGTGTTATTATAGAATAACTATGATTAAATAGCTGGCTGCAAAAAAAAAAAAAGTGAAAAATATGACTTTGAAAAGCACATATCAATATGTGTGTTGCAATCTTTCACAATTTCTCTTGAATTTTTTTTTTGTTCTTGAATTTTATGGTTTTTTAGGCACGCTAATCTTAAGAATTCTCGTGAAACAAATGGAACATAAAGAAAATCAGTCATCAGTCAATAAAAAACAATATTTTGACATGTAAATAATCTTCCCACAACAAACTGCTTATATCGACATTACGAGCACCTGAAAAGATTAGACTATTTTTTGGGCAAGAACTGTCGATAATATTGATCTATCTAACGTGTCGCTATCAGTTTCCGTTATATGATCACAACGTGGTACTTGTTAGTATGACATTTACAATTTTTCTTTAGAAATAAAGCCTATAAATCATCACTATCTTTATGCCTCTTAGTTTCTTAGGTAAAAAAAAAAAATATTTCACATGAACATAAAAATCGTTATCAATCAAATTGCAAGAAATAGTTCTCTGAATTTTCTTTACCTCATTTAACTAAAAATCAAATTTAAAAAAACATCTTTTCTCATATATATATATATATATTTTCCTTCTGGAAAATTTATTTATTTAATATGAAAAACTTTCTGAAATCTGTTTAAGAATTGTTGGTGATACATGTAAGGTGATGTAATTTGAAGTAAACATTTTTAACAACAAGAAATGCTTTATCTAATTATAGTGCTGAAAAATAATAAAATCATGAAATAAAAAATTCTTATCAATTTAAATCACTTAATCAATATCCATTCGATTGTAAGATAGATACCGAATATTTTTTCCCGTAATTCTAAAATATGCTAATTGAATGTTTTGTTTGGAAATTTATGCAGAATTCAAAAATACTTGCATGTATTAAACTATTATTAATAACTAACAATTATTCCTCTACTTCGTTGGTGTTACATGCCATCAAGGCCGTATGCCCGGGGGCAGATTTCGAGACAGGAGATGTGTTCTTTTGCAGAATAAGATTACCGGCCTTATCGCAACTCTCTACAGTACTATTGTACCCAAAAAGAAAGACCAATTATTTTTTTCCCAAAAACTCTTCATTTATTCTTCCATATTTATTTCATCGCCTTCAAATTAATCCCCCTCCGGACACAATGCACTTATGACAACGTTTTCCTCAATGCATGCTAAAAAGTCATCGGCCTTCAAAGCACGCGGCGATTCACATTGAATCTCTTCAAGCGACTCAAAACGGTGTCCCCGGAGTGCTCTTTTGAGCTTTGGGAATAGCCAGAAGTCACATGGTGTGAATACGATGGTTGGGTTTCATTTTGGCGAAAACGTCACGAAGAATCAATGCATTGTGAGCTGGCGCATTCAGTGTTTTCGATACCAATCGAGATTTGACGCGTTTGAGGCCCAAAATGGAATGGACCGATACTTTTGAAATTTCAACATCCTCAGCAAGGTCTCTAATTGTAAATCGACGGTTTGCAAGCACCAAATCTTTAATTTTTTGGACGTGAGCTTCATCGGTTGAGGTTGGTGGTTGATCAGAGGGCTCTTCGTCTACAACGCGTTCTCTGCCTTCTTTGAACTGTTTATACCACATTTCTTTCCGATATAGAAATGCTCACCGAATGCCTTCTGCAACAAAAACCAAGCGTAACTCAAGTACTAATGAATATTTTGACGTCAAATTTAGCACAGATGTTAAGGAAAGTATCATCAACCGAAAAAAGAAAAAAAAAAAAATTTAAAATTTCATAAGTCCCAGGAATTTTTAAATTGAAAATTAATTTTACTTTTTCTTACTTTAATAGTTGCACTTTACTTTTTTTTTTTTACTTCGATAATATGCATTATTTTTGACCAAAACTTGTCAAATTAAATTACATAATTTCGTTGAAAAATAATTTGTGTTCATTATCTTTTTCTTATTATTTTCAACTGAAAATCACCTGACATTAAAATGGGACACATCTGACCGACTGAGTTTTTTGTTATGATTAATAATTAGTCATAATGAATATTTATTAGCAAATTCTTAGTCAACTACTATGTTTTTCCAAATATTTTAATGTTTACGTAAATGAGTTTGTTATACTTTATTAAAATTCCAATTTCATAATATGCATGCAAATATTTTTTTAAGGATTTAACAAACATCTTAACTTAAAATATATTATTTTACTTTACAAAGGTCTACAATAAAAGGTCATTCTTTTTTGTTTATATATATTTCCGAATTAATATCCATACACTTAAAAACATTTTTCAATTTTCACAACATTCATCAATGAACCACTTTCAGAATTATTGTACATCAAAATACTCGTTTCACCCACAACAGAAGAATTCCACATTCGAGTTTTTATATGATGCGACGAATTTTGCCATCTATTTATTTCGATTTATTGGGTGTCAAGACTGCAGGGAACTCTGCTAAAATTCCATATTAATTGAAACAATAAAGATCTGATTAAAATATACCATCACCAGTTATGAACAATGCCTTTTTTAAAACAAAGAAATCTCCCAGCATTCCCTTCATCAATAAAGGTCCTCTAATCTAATGCAGGAGCTAATTATCGCGCTGATCATATGCAGGCTCTAGATATACTAGGTGCTGTGCAATTTGTTTTTAACCTTAAGAGCATACAGGTGTTAATAACATTATAGATTTCGCATTAGCTGAAAGTAATTAGTAATTACATTAATTTTGGTAATTAGTTGTAATAGCAGCAGTAGCAGCCTTTCTGGGGGAATTAAAGTAGCTTTATTTGGGTGCATTTTGGCAATGCAGAATGATTGCTTTGAGAAAAGAGAGAGGCGAAAGTGACGATGCTGGTTAATAATGAATGCTGGCGATTGAGGACTTTTAAATTAAATATAAATGAAAGGAGACGTTACGCCTTTTCAGCAAATACAGCCATAAATATGAAAGCTGAGAAAAGGTTTTAAATGCATTTTCCCCAAATAATGGATGGAGATTATTTGGGGGCAAAATGTTTTGAATACGAATGTTCGTACAATAAGGATGGCTTTCCATTAACATGGTGGCACTAACATTTAATTCTGTATGGGAGAACATTTATTTAGCATTCAAAAATTAAAATGTTTTGAAATTGCCCCCTGATTTAATGTTTTACTCAGTTTTGTTTTGTGCAGAGTATCTTTTGAAATTAGATTTTGATGTTTTTTAATCGGTATTTGAATCTGCTGACTTAGTTGTTTAGTAGTTTACTAGTTCAAACCAGTACATTTCATTTTTAGTTAAATACTTAATTAGATAAAGCTCATAAATTTGTTTTAATAAATTTTCTTGATATTTTTTTTGTTCTAATGCAGCTGGCAAACACTTAGACAGTGGTCTTTGAGGAATTAGGACAAACTCTGCAACGACGTTACTCTCTTAGCAATACTCAGGAAGTGCGTGTAGCTTGAAGATAAGCTACGGACACAGAGTAATAATACAGTCGGAACGCTCTACAATCATGTGGGACCGGTACCTATGGTTTAAACTGGGTTTCGAAACACTAAAAACAACCATGCGGCACCTCCGGGACTCAAACATGAAACATGTGGTTCTAACCACCACCGCGCTAGCCACTGAGTCCTTCAGGCCCAATTTTCTTAAGAGTTATGTTAACATTAAAATAGTTTTGCTATTTCAATCAATATAATCGGTGCTGGATTCACTGTCCTATTTTAATGAATATGATTTAGAACAGAGAGACTTTCTGAGTCACAGGTTGGATTTTGGAACGAAAAAGTCTTTTTGTTACACCGGGATTGGATATGATAAATCTGTAATGCAAAAATCATCCTATTAGGAAGAGGGATTGATTGCAAGTACTAATGATATCTACCAAAGGTAAATTCGTTCTATATTGTGGTGGCAAAATATAAATATGCAGTATCAAGCCCTTTTTATAGCCGAACTTCCAACATATATGTGATAGCTTCTGGAAGATTTCGATACAACATATGTTTCTTTTCATGGGGTAGGTGCATTAGCAATACGCACTAAGTTCTACAATCATATCAGATTATAACTTATGGTTTAAAAGGTTGCCGAACCACTACAAACACCTATGGTCCCGACGCGAATCGAATCCGAAATCTGTGGAACCATGGCCCAGAGTACTTTATGTTGAAAATAAAAATAAATAACGTCTCTGAAATGTGTATTATTTTTGTAGTTATGTTATCAATTAATTATTACATTTATAAATCCTATTAATTAAATTATATTTTAATAAACACCAATATATTTATGTATGATTAGAATATTTTAAAGCTGAACACATAATCCATCCCTTCTGTTTCTTCAAGTTCAAGTCTATACTTACACCTGCATTAAAACTCTTCACAACACAGGAGTACGAAAAACAGATCTAGAAACATCAGATGGTTTTTTTTTTAAGAGATATGGTCGGCACTACGCCCAAAGTTCGATAGTTGAATTCGACCGAAACATATAGTTTAAAGAGGATTCTAAACAACTATTAACAACTATGTCACTACCGGGATTCGATCCGAAAACCTGTCGCAAAGAGAATTAGTCACTTGGGGATCTTATTCTCCATTGATGCAACAGCACCATGTTGTGTCAAGGTCGCCTACTTACTGGCATATTTTGAGATAGGAGATGTTGTTCTTTTACGGAGTAAGGTTATCAGCAATATTTCCAATGCCCTGCAGTCATATTAGACTGAGATCTGCACTTTAAAGTGGATTCCGAACTACCAGAAACAATCAATGCGCTGCCACGACTTGAGCCCGAAATCTATGGCACTGGGAGTCATGGCACTAGATGTTGAAAATGATTAAAAATTTAAATTAAAATAAAATAAGGTATGTAAAAAATTAAACTAATTTACTTCACTGAATTGTATTAATTAGTTGATAACACAAAAGACTATACACTTCCATAAATTTTAATAATTATATTGCATTTTAATAAACACCAATTTACTTATGTATGGATAGAATATTTTTAAGCAGAAAACATAATTTATCCCCTCTGTTTCATCAAGTTCAAGTTTATTCTTACACCTACATTAGTCCTCCTCACAACAAAAGATCACAAACATCCCTTCTTGACTGATGGTCTCTATCGGGCCATCTGAAGTGTGAGTGGGCTGAAAAACTAAAAGCCGCTTTCCTTGGGCAGGGAGATAGCTCTTCTTTCCTAATGGCCACAACCCCCTAGAGGATGCACGAGATAGTGCACCCACGTGGGGAGGGGGATAGATCTTCTTCTTCTGGGGGGTCTATCCGGAAGTAAAAGGGAAGCAAAGAGGGAAGAGTAGAGCATGAAAAATATCGACTTCCTTATACGCAGTTAATGATCGCAATCAGCACCCTACATTCAGCAGAGAATCCACATCAGGGATGGAGTGGGTGTTTCTTCTTTTGGCGATTAGCAGTGGAGAAGAATTTGGTGTTTGGCGATTTTTGGAGAGGCATCTGGTATCTGCCATACCTGCCGAATGGCGATTTGGTGTACTCTGGTATTTTTTTCTGAAGTGTCTTATCAAGGATTATAGAGAAATATCAGAAATATGTGACAAAATAAAAGACACTATTTCTTGCATTAGCAATCAAGATATTTTTATTTCACTTAATGCAATAAATCTCATGCCATGCCAGTAATAATGTTGAAGATGGGACGACGTTTGTTTCTCCTTTTCTGCACTGATATTTTGGAAAGGTTTGCAATATTTATTATTGTTATTTTTTCATTCGCGTTTCATTAACATGTATTTCTGTATGGGATAACATTGAAAAAGATGAAAATGTTTCGCAATTGCCTCCCTGATTTAATGTTTTACTCGTTTTGTTTTGTGCACAGCATCTTTTGAGAGTAATTTTTGATGCTATTTATTCGGTATTTGATTCTTCTAAGTTAGATGTTTAGTAGTTTAGTTCCAACCAGTATATTTCATTTAATTTACATTTCATTTATTCACATTTTTAAAAATTTTATGAATAAACTTTTAAAATGGTTTTGTCATCGCAATCAATACAATAGAGTGACGTGAGTCGCAGGTTGTGTTTTGGAATGAAATTGTTCTTTACTACACCACGATTAGTTCGATAAATCCCATGTGTATTCCTGAACTCCTGATGTTAGGCGCTCTGGTCATTGATACCACTGACTTCTGGTTCGAATCCTGGCGGTAGCAGGGTTATTTGTTAGGCGTTCGGAATCCACGTTAAACTGTATATCCCGGTGTAATTAGTCCTCTTGGGCACACAATACCCATACAGCGACCAACAAAACTTTATAAATGATTGTGTTTAATCTGATTGAATGTAAGATCCGGGCACTAAGTTACGCTTCTTAACCAGTCTTAAAAATTATATTAAGGATTCTCAAAATAATGTTTATTTAATTGTCCTATCTTTCCAAGATTTTATACAATTGCATATATATATATATATATATATATATATATATATAAATATAGTATGTAATGTATTTGGCTATATATAGGTTGCTATTATGGAACGACTGACATTTTATCAAAAGTGCATATACTGACATGCAATTCCTCGCTCTAAATAAACTCCTTGCAAAACAATGAGAAGAACCAATGATAACAGAATAGTTATGTATTTTATTTTTAATCGTAGTTGTGTATGAAACGGAAAACACTTTAGTTGTTAGGAGAAGAAAATATACTATATACAAGTTAAATCTTATGTACGTTAAATGACTTTTTGAACCCTACTTCTTTTCTAATGCGGCTAGCAATACAGAGACAATAAATCTTCATATAATAAGTAAGGCAACACAGATGTTACTCAATTACCACTGCCAAGTTGGCACGTGTAGTGTAGTAGGCTACGGACTCGAATAACACTAACCCCACAGCCCTCTACGATCCTGTCAGACAGGGACATACAGTTTAAAGTGGATTCTGAACCACTACAAACATCCATGGCCCCACCTGTATTGGAACCCAAATCCTGTGTTACCGAGCGCCAGAGCGCTAGCCACTCAACCATCAGGCCCTTTTCACCTCAATTTGTCAAATTAAGTTGCATAATTTTATTAAAACATAATTTTTATTCTTTACTTTTCTCTTATTATTTCCAATCATCTGACGACAAATTGTGACTCATATGACAGCCTGAGTTCTGTTATTATTAATAATTCATAATAAATAATTAGCAATGTATTGTTTTCGCAACAACAATTCAATTCTCTTTCACAATTTCATCAAAATTTTCGTTTCACCAACTGTCGTAAAATATTTCAATAATATTTCTTTAATGTAAATAAAAATTAAATGTATATTTAAATATTTTAATATTTACGTAAATGATGTTTGTTGAATTTTATAAAATTCTAATTTTAACCGGTGCACACATATATACTTTATCTACATAGCAAACATCTTCACTTAAAACATATTTTTTTACTTTGCACAGCTCGATAACATCAGGTCCTTATTTTCACGAATAGTTCAGAACTAATATGCATAGCAATTAAAAACATTTTTGAATTTCATATCGTCCATCAATCAGTCACTTTCACAATTATTGTACATCAAAATACTCGTTTTTTCAACAACAGAATATTTCCACGTTCGAATTTATTATTTATTTTTTTAATGATCCTTCGAATCTTGCCATTTATTTATTTCGATTTATTAGGCGTCAAGACTTCAAGGAACTCTGCTAAAAATTCCTAGTTTTAGTTGAGAGATTAGACTTTTGATGTTATATATTCGGTATTTTAATCTGTGAAGTTAGATGTCTAGTAGTTTTATTCAAATCAGTACATTTCATTTTTAGTTAAATAATTAATTCGATAAATATCTAAACTTTGTTTTAATACATTTTCTAATTGGTTATGAATAAATAGTAAAATAGTTTCCATTAGTTTACAATAACAATTAATACAAGAGGTGCTGGATACACTGTCATATTTTGATATCTCTTATAGAATAGAGGGATTTTCAGAGCAATTTGTGTTTTGGGACAAAATGTCCTTTGATACATCAAAATTGGTTATGATAAATCTGTAATCCAGAACTACTCCTAGGCCCTTTTTGGCCTTTTAGTACCACAGGCTTCAGGTTCAAATACTAGCGGTGGCATGGATGTTTATGAGTGGTTCGAATCCACTTTAAATCGTAGATCCCTGTCTAACTAATCTTGATCTTGACATAAATGCATGATCTTACTTTACATAGATAAACAACGCCGTATCCTTTTTTTTAATAAATAGTTCGGAACTAATACGCATAGCAATTAAAATCAGTTTTGAATATCTTATCATCCATCAAACATCCACTTTCACAATTAGTGTACATCAAAATACTCGTTTGATCAACAACAGGATATTTCCACGTTCAAATTTATTTTTTTAAATGATTCCTCCAATATTGCCATTTATTAATTTCGATTTATTGGGTGTAACGACTGTGGGGAACTCTGCTAAAATTCCATATTAATTAAAACAATAAAGAGCTGATTAAAATTTACCATGCCCAGTTATTAGCAATGCCTTTTTCAGAAACAAAGAAATCTCCAGCATTCCCTTTGTCAATAAAGGTCCTCTAATCTAATACAGGAGCTAATTATCGCGATGATCCTCTGCAGGCTCCGGATATAGGCGCTCTTCAATTTATTTTTAACCTTAAGAGCATACAGGTGTTAATAACATTATAGATTTCGCATTAGCTGAAAGTAACTAGTATTATAGTTCACTGAGGTTCCTAATAGTGTCTTCGACATATTTTTAGGTAATTGGTTGCGCTGTTGTAGTAGCAGCAGCCTTTCTCTGGGGAATTGAAGTAGCTTTATTGGGTGCATTTTGGCAACGCAGAATGATTGCTTCGAGAAAAGAGAGCGAAAGTGATAATGCTGGTTGATAATGAATGCCGGCGATTGAGGAGTTTTAAATGAAATATAAATGAAAGGGACGTTACGCCTTTTGAGTAAATACAGCCATAAATAGGAAAACTGAGGGAAGGGTTTTGAATGCATTTTCTTTCAAATAATGGATGGAGATCATTTGGGAGCAAAACGTTTTGAATATGAGTGTTCGTAGAATAAGGATGGCTTTCCATTAACATGGTGGCATTAACATTTATTTCTGTATAGTATATCATTTATTTAGTATTCAAAAAGATAACATGTTTTGAAATTACCTTTTGATTTATTGTTTTACTCATTTTTGTTCTGCACAGATCATCTTTTGAGATTAACTTGTGATGTTATTTATTCGGTATTTGAATTTGCTAGATTAGATGTTTAGTAGTTTAGTTTAAACATTTCATTTTTTGTTAAATACTTACCCGATAAAAGTTACAAGTTACTTTAATTAATTTTTTAATATTGATGAATAAATTTTATAATAGTTACAATAGCAATAAATACTATAAATATATGCTGGATATACAGTCATATTTTTGACAGATCTCTTTTAGAATAGAGACTTTGTGAGTAAGGAATTCTACTGATTAGATAATTTAATTTTAGAGAACTTCACAAAGATCGTAACTTAAAATATACTATTTCAATTTTTATAGCTCTACAATAACAGGTCCTTTTTTTTTTTGTTTATAAATATTTCCGAATTGGTTCCTGTATGGCCGAGTAGCTAAGCGCTGTGACGCTCGGTACCTCAGGTTTCGGGATCGAGTCCCGACAGTGACATAGATATTTGTAGTGTTTCGGCATCCACTTTAAGCCGCAGTTCCCATCTAATAGGTTCGTAGAGCGTTGCGGGGGCTATTGTTACTCATCTTCAAGCTTAGCTTCCGTAGCTTATCTTCAAGTTTCGCGCATCTAATGGGTAGTGGAAAAAGTGAGTAACGTCAGTGCAGCGCTCGCTTTATGGCATCAAAGATAACTGTCTAAGTATTTGCTAGCTGCATTAGAACAAAAAAATATTTCCAAATTAAATGCGTAGCAATTAAAAAGATTTTGAAAGCAAGTCATCCACTTCCACACTTACTGTAAATTATTGTTGTTTAATAATCAAAATATTCGTTTTTATCAACCACTGAATATTTCTATTTTTCATATTTATTTTTGTAATGAATTTTCGAAACTTGCCATCTATTAATTTCGATTTATTGGGTGTAAAGACTGCAGGAAACTACTAAATTCCATATTAATTAAAACAATAAAGATCTGATTAAAACACATACATCCATCCCCAGTTATTATCAATGCCTTTTCGAAACAAGGAATTCTTCCAGCATTCCGTTCACCAATAAAAAGGACTCCTAATCTATACAGAAACTAATTATAGCGCTCATAATATGCAGGTTCTAGATATACTAGGTGCTGTGCAATTTGTTTTTAACCTTAAGAGCATACAGTGTTAATAACATTATACTAGATTTTCGCATTAGCTGAGTAATTAGTATTTATAATTAACTGAGGTTCCTAATATTGGCTTCGACATATTTTTTGGTAATTAGTTTGTTGTTGTAGTAGCAGCAGCCTTTCTCAGGGGAAAATTGAAGTAGCTTTTATTTGGCGTATTCTGGCAACGCAGGTTTATTGCTTTGAGAAAAGAGAGGCGAAAGTGATAATGCTGGTTAATAATGAATGCCGGCGAATGAGGACTTTTAAAATTAATATAAATGAAAGGAGACGTTACGCCTTTTGAGTAAATACAGCCATAAATATGAAAGCTGAGGAAGGGTTTTAAATGCATTTTTGCCAATAATGGATGAGATCCTTTGGGAAAAAACGTATTGAATATGAACATTCGTATAATAAATATGGCTTTTCATTAACATGGTGCCATTAACATTTGTTTTTCTGTATAGGATAACATTTATTTAGCGTCCAGAAAGATTCAAATGTTTTGAAATTGCTGCCTGATTTAATGTTTTACTCATTTTTAGTTTGTGCAGAGTACCTTTTGATATTAGACTTTGATGTTATTTATTCGGTATTTGAATCTTCTAACTTATATGTTTAGTAATTTAGATCGAACCAGTACATTTTAGTTTTAGTTAAATACTTAATTCATAAACTTCACAAATTTGTTTTAATAATTTTTTTTAATAATTATGAATATTATTAATATTTTTAATATTAACATTAAAATAGATTTGCCATCACAATCAATAGAATAGGTGCTTGGTTATTGTCATATTTTTATGCTAGTGAAGTGTAGAGCGGCGGATGCTGACTTTTAACGGGATGGGTTGTCAGCCCTACGCTCTGCAGTCATATTAGACTGGGGTCTACTGCTTAAATCCCGGCCTCTCGAACCCGAAAAACGTGGCACTCAGCACTTATTTCAAGTCGTTTGTTATCCCAGCGGAATATATGTTGCAAGTTCAGCTATATTAAAGGTCTTGCCACAATATATTTACATTTTGCTAACCCAATTTATAAAAATATACCCCTGAGAGATACTAGTACCTAATCCCTCTTCCTAATAGGATGATTTCTACATTACAGATTTGTCATACCCAATGTCGGTTAGCAATGGACAATTCCAAAACACAATCTGGTACTCATGAAGCCTCTCTGTTCTAAATCAGATTCATTAAAAAAAAACAGTATATCCAGCACTTATGGTATTGATTGAAGTCGGAAAACAATCTTAAAGTTAACGTAAGTATGAAGAACACTTATTGAATTAAATTGGCCACCTTTATCAAGTATTTAATTAAAAATGAAATGTACTGTTTGGAAGTAAGCTACTAAACCTCTAAGTTAGAAGATTTAAATACCGAATAAATAACATCACAAACTAATCTCAAAAGATACTCTATACAAAAACAAAAATGAGTAAAACATTAAATCAGGAGGCAATTTCAAAAAAAGATTTTCTGAATTCTAAAAAAATGTTATCCTCTATACAGAAACAAAAATGTTAATGCCATCATATTAATGGAAAGCAACTCCTCATTTTACGAACATTCATATTCATTCCCAAATGATCTTCATCCATTGTTTGAAGAAAATGCTTTTAAAACCCTGCCTCAGTTTTCATATTTATGATATATTTACTCCAAAAGGCGCAACGTTTCCTTTCATTTATATTTAATTGTAAAAGTCCTCAATCGCTGGTATTCATTATTATTAACCAGCATTATCACTTTCGCCTCTTTTCTCGAAGCAATAATCCAGCATTGCCAGAATGCTCCAAATAAAGCTACTCACCCCCCAGAGAAAGGCTGCCAATGCTGCCTACAACAGCGCAAGCTAAATACCAAAAAAATATGTCGAAGACAATATTATGAACCTCAGTGAATTATAATACTAATTACTTTCAGCTAATGTGAAATCTATAATGTTAATAACACCTGTCTGCTCTTATGGTTAAAAAAATTGCACAGTACCTACTATATATCTAGAGCTGAATGATCAGCAGCAATAATTAGCTGCTGTATTAGATTAAAAGACCTTTATTGATGGGAGAATGCTGGGAGATGTCTTTGTTTTGAAAAGTTATTGCTAATAACTGGGGATGGTATGTTTTAATCAGCTCTGTATTGTTTTAATTATTATGGAATTTTAGCAGAGTTTCTTGCAGTCTTTACACCCAATAAATCAAAAAAGAAATAGATGGCAAGATTCGACTTGTCATTTAAAAAATAAACCCAATGTGAATCCTTCTGTTGTTGATATGCCAATAATTCGGAATGTGGATGACTGAAAAAATTAATGAAAATAATTTTAATTTAACTATGTATATAACGTTCTGACCTTTTTTATGAACAAAAAATGACCTGGTTTTGTTTGGCTATGTAAAATAAAATAAGATACATTTTTAAGTTAAGATTTTGTTAAGTTCAGTAAAAAATATATGTATGCACATAATAAACATAGAATTTTAGTAAAATACGGCAAACATCATTACGTAAACATTAATTATAAAAATTTATATCAAACTTTAATTTTTATTTACGTTAAAATAATGTTATGAAAATATTTTTACAATAGTTGTTAAATTGAATTGTTGCAGAATTGTTGTTGCGAAGAAGAATTTAAAATTAAATAATCAGTAATGTAAATTAATTACTGTAGTACTAATAAGTAGACATCAAATTGTGGCACAGAAATCAGTTATTCAGTTCCACAATTTGATGTCGTATAATGGGAAATTATATGAAAAAAGCTACAAAAATTATTCTTTAATAAAATAGTCTAATTTATGTTGATAGGTTTTGATAAAAATAACTGTATATACAGGACCTATTGTACTTATATTTGTTCCCAAACACAACCTGCTACTCATAGAAACTCTTTATTCTAAACAAAATATGACAGTAAATCCAGCACCTATTATATTGATTGTGATAGGAAAATTATTTTCATGTTTAATCATAACTATTAAAAATTATTAAAAGAAATTTGTGGCATTTATCGAATTAAGTATTTAACTAATAACGGAATGCGCTAGTTTGAACCAAACTACTAAACTTTTAACTTATTAGAAGATTCAAATAACGAACAAAATAATCTCAAACATTAATCTCAAAAGATACTCTGTACTGAGCAAAATCAGTAAATAATAACAAAATAAATAATAATAAATAACAAAAATCTCAAAGATACTCTGCACAAAACCAAATGAGTAAAACATTAAATCAGAAGGCAATTTCAAAACATTTTAATCTTTGTCAATGTTATCCCGTACAGAAATAAATGTTAGTGCCACCATGTTAATGGAAAGCAATCCTTATTATACGAACATTCATATTCAAAACGTTTTGCTCCCAAATGATTCCATCCATTATTTGGGAAAATGCATTTAAAACCCTTCCTCAGCTTTCATATTTATGACTATGTTTACAGAAAAGGCGTAACGTCTCCTTTCATTTATTTAATTTAAAAGTCCTCAATCGCCAACATTCATTATCAACCAGCATTATCAATTTCGCCTCCCTTTCCAAGCAATAACCCTGCACTGCCAGAATGTACCAATAAAGCTACTCAATTCCCCCCGGTGAAGGCTGCTGCTACTACAACATCGCAAACTAATTACCAAAAATATGTCGAAGCCAATATTAGAACCTCAGTGAATTATAATACTAATTACTTTCAGCTAATGCGAAATCTATAATGTTATTAACACCTGTATGGTCTTCAGTTTAAAAAACAAATTGAAGAGCGCCTATATCTAGTACCTGCATATGATCAGCACCATAATTAGCTTCTGTATTAGATTCTGAAAGCTTTATTGACGAAGGGAATGCCGGGAGATTTCTTTGTTTTGAAAAGGCCTTACTAATAACTGGGGATTTTATATTTTACTCAGCTATGTATTGTTTTTAAATAGTATGAAGTTTCAGCACTGTTCCCTGCAGTCTGCACACACAATAAATCGAAATAAATAGACGAAAGATTCAAAAGATTCAAAAAAAACAATATGGCAATATTCTGTTGTTAATCAAACGAGTATTGTGATGAATGTAATAAAAAGTCAAAAATTATTTTTAATTGCTATACATATTAGTTCTGAACTATCTATGAGCAAAAAAAAAAAAAGGACTTTGTGTTGTATAGCTATGTAAAGTAAAATAATATATTTTAAGTTAAGATCTTTGTGGAGTTTGGAAGAAAATATATGTATGCACATCAAAAAATTAGAGTTAAATAAAATACCGCATATATCATTTACGTAAGCATTAAAATATTTAAATATAAAAGTTTACGTTAAACATTTAATTGATATTTACTTAAAATATATTATTAAAATATTTTACAACAGTTGATGAATCGAGAATTTTGATGAAATTGTGAAAGCAAACAGAATTGTTGTTGCGAAAAGACTGAGTTTGTCAGATGAGTAACTGTTTGACATCACATAATTAGAAAATAATATAAAACAAAATAACGAACTCAAATTATTTTTTATAAAAATATATCGTTTTTTTTTGGACCAAAAGAACTGCTTATTTATCCAAGCTGAATTTAACCTATATATTGCAGATTTTTCTAACAGCGAAAGATATTTTTTCATTTCATACACAACTACGATTAATAATAAAAATACATAACTATTCTGTAGGAATTGTTTCTTCTTATCATTTTGTAGAGACGTTAAATACATTTAAAAGATTTGTTTGCCGCTCTACGGCCGTTATTTGCACACTTTTAGGCTAATTACACAGAGACCTACAGTTCAAAGTAGATTCGAACCCCTCACAAACATCCATGCCACCTAACGCATGAGGTACCAAAGGCTTGCACGTTAGCTAATTGACCATCATGCCACTCAAGTTTCAAAGGAAAAACAGGAGTTAATGTAATGTAAAAGAACACGAAATACAATAATAACTATTACAAAAACTTATTCAAAAGATTAATACAAGTAGGAGGTAAAACAAAATTCGTACCTTCTTAAACATAATCATACATTTAATACTAGAATGGTGTGCGATTTATCACATCAAGGGAAATAAAAATTTATTGATTGTTAATGCAAGAAACATTGTCTTTTTTGTCACACAGTTCTAGTTTTTTATCAACAAACCCTGATAAGACACTTCAGAAAAATACAAGCTTACAACAAATCACCATTCGGCTGGTGGCAGATACCAGATGTCTCTCCAATAATCACCAAACACCAAACGCTTCATCCACTGCTAATCGCCAAAACAAGAAAACCCACTCCGTCCCTAATGTGGATTCTCTGCTGAATGTAGTGTGCTGATTACGATCATTAACTGTGTATGCGGAAGTCAATATTTTCATGCTCTGCTCTTTCCTCTTCTCCTTCAGTTTACTTCCGGATAGACCTTCCAGAAGAAGAAGATATCGTCTGCTCCCCACGTGGATGCATTATCTCGTGCATCCTCAGTGACGTGTGCTTATTTTTAATTTTCGCTATGTTTCGGGATCGAGTCCCGGCGGTGCTATGGATGATAGTAGTGGTTCGAATCCCCTTTAAACCGTAGATCTACAAAAGTCGATCATGGTCCAGGTCTAACATGATCGTAGAGCGTTACGGGGGATATTGTTACTCCGTGTCCGTAACTTATCTTCAAGCTACAGGCATCTCCTGGGTAGTGCTATGAGTAACGTAGTGCAACGTTTGCCTTAAGGCATCAAAGACAATTGTTTAATTGATTTCCAGCTGCATTAGAAAAATAAAATTAAAATATGTCATATAAATAAAAATTATTTTGAAAGTCCTTAAATATAACTTTTTATTAATAGTTAACAAGCTTAGCGTAGTGCCTGATCTTACGTTCAATAAAAGAAACAAAATTTTCGAAAAATATATTTGTGGCTGTATGGTCATTTTATGCTTACAAGGACTAATTAGACCAAAATCTATAATTTAAAGTGAATTCCAAAATGTCCATGCCACTGCCCGGATTCAAGCCTCAAAAGCACCACAAACGACAGAGCTGATTACATGCCTTCTGGCATGCCAAAAGTTGAAAGGATTTGGCTTTGTTACTCTACGGTCATTTTTTACACACTTTAGGCTAATTAGGACCGGGACTTACATTTTAAAGTAGATTCAGAACACTAACAAACATCCATACTACCACCAGGATTGCAACCTGAAGCTTGTGGTGCAAGTTTAGAAGCGCTACCCACTTAACCATCAGACCGCTCAATAGTTGAATAGGAAACCGGAGCAATAATGCAGTAACGCGATATACAATAGAATAATAATTATTACTATTGGCAAACTTATCCAAAAGATTAATGCAGTAAGGAGAAAAACAAAAAGTCGTTCCATCTTTAACATAATCATAGATCTTTCACTGCCATGGTGTGATATTTATTTCTCGCACTAAGAGTGGAAATACAAAATATTTTGATTTCTAATGCAAGAACATAGTCTTTACTTTGTTACGCAGTTCTAGTATTTTTTCCACAATCCTTGATAAGACACTTCAGAAAACAAACGCACAACACCGCCTCTTCGGCTTGTATGGCAGATACCAGATGCTCCCCCGCACATCGCTAAACAAAACGCTTCATCCACTGCTAAACCGTCAAACAAGAAAACCCACTCCTGTCCTTTATTGGATTCTCCTTGTTGAATGTAGGTGCGCTTCGATTACGACGGTTCTAACTCCGTAATGTATGTGAAGTCGATATTTTTCATGCTCTGCTCTCCTCTTCCTTCGGTTTACTTCCGGATAGACCTCCAGAAGAAGAAGATATCGTCTGCTCCCCACGTGGATGCATTATCTCGTGCATCCTCTGAAGTTGTGGGCCATTTGGGAGAAAAGAAGAGCCATCTCTCCCGCCCAATAAAAGTGGCTCATTGTTTCAACCCACTCTCACACGTCAGAAAACCCGATGTGAGTCCATCCGTCAAGATGAGATGCTCGTATACCTGTGTTGGGAGGAGGATTAATGCAGTTGTAGGTATAAGCTTGAACTTGAAGAAACACAGCGGATAGATTATGTGTTCAGTTTAAAAATATTCTATCCATACCTAAGTAAATTGGTGTTTATTAAAATGTTATTTAATTAATGGGATTTATAGATGTATTGATAACATAACTCAAAAAAGCAATACGCACCAGTGACGTCTTTCATTTTAATTTTCAAGTTATGTTTCGATCAAATCCCGGCGGTGCTATGGATGATTGTAGTGGTTCGGAATCCTTAAACCGTAGATCTAAAGTTGATCATGGTCCAGGTCTAACATGATCGTAGAGCGTTACGGGGATATTGTCACTTCTCCGTGTCCGTAACTTATCTTCGTAGCCATGTGCAGCCTCCCGGTAGCTAGTAAGTGAGTAACGTCGGTGCAATGTTTGCCTTGAGGCATCAAAGACAAATGTTTAATTGATTTCCAGCTGCATTAGAAAAAACTAAACTAAAATATGTCATATAAATCAAAAATTATTTTTGAAAGTCCTTAACATAACTTTTTATTAATAGTTAACAAGCTTAGCGTAGTGCCGGATCTTACGTTCAATAAAAGGAAACAAATTTCGCGAAAGAAATATATTTGTGGCTGTATGGTCATCTTTGTGCTTACGAGAACTAAACTAGACTGGAACCGTAAATTTAAAGTGAATTCAAAATGTCCATGCCACTGCCCGGATTCAAGCCTGAAGCATCAAACGCCAGAGCTGATTAGCCTTCTGGCATGCCAAAAGTTGAAAGGGTTTGGCCCGTTACCTACGGCCGTCTTTTTTACACACTTTTTAGGCCACTTAGGACCGGGACTTACATTTTAAAGTAGATTCAGAACACTAACAAACATCCATACTACCACCAGGATTTTCAACCTGAAGCTTGGGGTGCAAGTTTAGAAGCGTTACCCACTTAACCATCAGACCCGCTCAATAGTTGAATAGGAAAACAGGATAATGTAATGTAAAAAATAACGCGATATACAATAGACTAATAATTATTACTATTGCAAACTTATCCAAAAGATTAATGCAGTAAGGAGAAAAAACAAAAAGTCGTTCCATCTTTAACATAATCATAGATCTATTATTGCCATGGTGTGAAATTTATCGCACCAAGAGAAATAAAAATATTTTGATTTCTTAATGCAAGAAATATGGTCTTTTACTTTGTTACACAGTTTTAGTATTTTTCCACAATCCTTGATAAGACACTCCAGAAAAATACAAACGTACAACAAATCGCCCTTCGGCTGGTATGGCAGATACCAGCTGCATCTCCATAATCGCCCAATACAGAAGCTTCTCCACTGCTAATCGCCCAAAGAAGAAACACCCTCCGTCCCTGATGTGGATTCTCTGCTGAATGTAGGGTGCTGATTACGATCATTCACTGTATGCGGGAAGTCGATATTTTTCATGCTCTACTCTTCTCCCTTGCTTTCGTTTACTTCCGGATAGACCCTCCAGAAGAAGAAGATATCGTCTGCTCCCCACGTGGATGCATTATCTCG
>BPLR01004360.1:0-52154 GCA_021605095.1 Caerostris extrusa | reverse complement strand
TCACATGCATTGCTCTCGTCGTCGTCAGTCTGGCAAATACAATAATAATAGTTCTATTGATATTTTTGATCTTTTGCAATTGTAAAAATAATTTTGGAGGACTTGTATAACATGGCGGATCGATTTTAGATAAACAAAATGTGTACAATGCAAAGATTAGAAAAATATTTTTTGTGTTCAATTTGCAATAAATTATAAACGCATCCTATCTAACCTAAGTCATCTTATCCTAAATTAACTCAAATAATATATCCTACAATATTTATTTAACCATACAATATTTAACTCCATCTAAAATAAAAGTAAAAATGATATAGATATAGAACACATTTGCAGTAGATACATCTAGCATTAAGTATCATTGGGACAGAGGATTAAGTATCTTTTATCTGCTATCCACAAACAGCATTTAGTAACGTCCATGTAAGTATATCTACGTTTATTTTGAAATATCTCAGGCGATTAAAAATCCCGTTAATCGCGAAACGCGCTGTTATTCGTTTTTTAAATGCAAAGACGTGAAAGCTGTCAAAATTCATTAGCAGATTAGTGAAGTGTAAAGCGATGAAATGGCAAGAAATCGTGTAGAGCATTTAAAGATGGTCCTAAACAGGTGTCTGATAGGCGACCAACCATCATTGATGGTGCAGAAAGCTGATAAAAGAACTCGAAAACAAATGTTATACGATTTCATCATTATCTAATGATTTTTTTTGTGATTTCAAGTATTTGCATGAAATTGTGATTGAGGACTGACGCTATCGGAAGCTTTGCTCATGATGGATTTAAAAAATGTTGACAGAATTGCACCAAATCATTCGATTAGCCAGCTTTTTGACTTTCCTAGAAACAGTGTCTAAGGGGCATAATTGTCACTGGGGACGAAACTTGAGTCGCTCCAAATAGTAGTAATTAGATTGTACAAATATTAATTAACTACGTTGACGAGAATTAGCTGTCAACTTCAGTTGAACGAAATGAAAACTAAGAGATACTTTTAGCATTGGTACTTGACCTTGATGCTAGAGGGCGTTAGAATATGCTTTCTTTTGTTAGCAACGTAGTTAAATTCAACGCTTCGGATAGGGAGATTTTTTTAGTTGCCGATTTCAGACGGTACAGGAAAGGATTTTTAAAAGTTGATTTCAGCAGCTATTTAACAGTGCTTCGCAACTGAAGAACGCAGTTTAACATCCACCGATTCAACACTTCGGATAGGGAAGATTTTTTTAGCAGTCGATTTCAACAGTTATTTAACACGACTCCATAACTTTTGAACTAGGTGAAGTTTAACGCCAGTCTATTCACCGATTCATATAGCATAAATATTTAACATTTTTTTTTTTTCTTCTAATGCAGCTGGCAAATAGACCGTGATCTTCGCCATAAGAGCTGCACCGATGTTACTCACTTTGCATTACCCAGGGGGCGCGTGTAACTTGATGGTAAGCCACGGACGCGGAGTAACAATGCCCCGCAACGCTCTACGATCCTGTTAGGACCGGGACCTACGGCTTAAAGTGGATTCCGAACCACTACAACACCCATGGGCAAAGCCGGGATTTGAACCCGATACCTGTGGTACCGAACGGCCATCAGGCCCCGAGATTTAACATTAGCATTTGATTCGCGCTCTAAAAACTAACTTATCTCATTGACATCGCTTATATAAATTGGCCATTGACATCACTGTACTAAGCGAGTGCGAGTGTAGCGCCCTCTAAACTTTGATGCCGGGGGTTGTATTAACATTGCCTATATGCATAATTTTAGATTTGTCTTTGACCTTCTGAAATGTTTTCTTGAGTTTTGTTTTCACCTTCGTTGCACATAAGCCGATAGTATAAACATATAAATTTCACTTAAATTTTATTTGTTGGATTTCACATATATAAATTTTATTTCATTGTGACCTAGTTAGTTCTCCCAAGACCTTCCAAATGAGCCCTTGATCCCGAGATAAAACAATAGTAACAAACCTTAGACACTGAATTCTAGGCTAACTCCCACTACACGATGCACTTATGTCTATATAAAACATACATATGCCTACATACTCATATAAAAATAAAGCTATCATTTTCAGAGGTGAACTCAAATTTGCAAAAGGGCGAATTTGAACTGCAAAACATTTTTAAAACACTTGATAAATATATTCTTGGTGAAAATCCTCATTAGTTAAAAAAAAAAAAAAAAAAAAAAAACCACAGGAGTAATCCATAAAAACAAAATGTAAATTAAGCAATTCCTCATTCAAAATTTTCTATTCTTTATGAAAATCCATTTTGTTGGTCTTTACTTTTTTTACTCATATTACACTTAACTTGACAGCCAAAAAAGGGCTTAGAATCATCCATTAAAGAGACTTTTAAGGGATGATGCTGTGTACCTTATTATGCCTTTCAATTATTTCAATTACAGCAATGAACACTGCCAATGATTTCAAGCCTTTTAACATACCTTATTATGCCTTTCAATTATTTCAATTACAGTAATGAACACTTCCAATGATTTCAAGCCTTTTAACACACCAACTGTATATGTTACCTCTGTGAAACGAACTTAGTGGGTTTTTACATAAACTATCATTAGCTTTTATTATAAAAAATTCTTTACTAACAAAAAGTACCAACATTTTTATTATTTCACAATGTTTAATATACCGAAATGGAGAAATAATTTTTTCTCATAATAATAAAGGCCTTTGTTAAAAAATTTCAATTTATTTTCTATAAACAGAAAACAAGTTTTAACAAAATAGTTTATTGTAAGTTTTATTATGAAAAAAAAAAATCAATATTACATTTTTATATTTCTATATTAGAGAAGTTAGTATATTTTATATACTAACTTCCTCTAATAAAGGGAGGGAACATATGAAAACAACATATTAAAAATAAAAATTAATAACAATGTAGAAGATTAGCTACTGATTCCTAATATTTAACTTTCCTTAATGTTTTTCTTTCTAAAAATTTTTTTGCATTCAATTTATAAAATTAAAAGTATTATTTCATTTTTGTATATAATGAATTATAATACTTTTAAACAATTGACTGACTTAATATAATTGAGTAAAAAAAAAAAAAATAACGTTTAAATCTAATCCACCGAAAACATTTTGTCTAAGTAATTTATTAAATATAAAAAGTTAGAGAAAAATCCTCATTTCAAATATTAGCAGTAATCAGTAATAAAGAATATGTTTCAATGAATAAAAATATTTGTTTCCTTGCCAGTATTTAAGTATTAATTTGTCAATCATTTTAGAATACATAAAATTGTTTAAAATTATATTAAGTCAAATAGGTTTTAAAAAAATTCATTTATGTTTAATTCATGTGCAAGTGATTTGTCATGTGTTTATTTTTATTTCAACAAATTTTTGCAAATTAGTTTTCATTTGCTCATCTTTTTTAAAAGAAATATTTGTAAAATTAAACAAAAGTTAAAAATAAATAAATTTTTTAAAATATTAAAAGAAGAAAATTCTCAACTTTGAAAATGTTTAAATTAAGCATATAAGTGAAAAGTAACATAAAAAACAATTATTTATTGTTGGAGCTATTTTCTCGTTAGCAGTGCTTTGGTTTCCAATAGGAACAGATCTCATCCCTCTCCACTATAGGCGGTGCTTTCTTTTGCATACATTTTTTTTTTTTTTTTTGCTGAGTTTGCCTTGCATAGAAAATCATGCAATTATGTAGATCATGATAAGCAGTTTGTGTTTTAGGTGTTGACTTCATTACTTAACAATAGTTAAAATTCCAAAATGATTTGATAACTATCTGATACAATAAACTTGAAAGTAATACTAATAAAAATGATAATTTTTTCAGAAATAATTTTGCAATTTAGATAATATATTATCCCACCAGAAATTTTTTTGGCATAAAAAATATCTTTTTAAGTAATAATAAAAAAAAAAAAAAAAAAAAAAAAAAAATTCTTCATGCAAAAAAAAATAGCAAAATTTAAGAATAAGATTTAAAATAGCAAAATTCACATAATATATTAACTTAATATTTGTTTTTACCTCTTGATATTTATGACCACATAAGTGGATATTTATTTTTTTATAATTATAAATACTAATATTAATAAAAATCTTGAAAATAAATTATTCATTACAGAAAAATACAATTATCATTATGGCATTTGTAGTATATTGTTAGTAATATGAAAAATAGCATAAAATAGTATTTCAACTGTAAATTTTGTTAGATTATGTAAATAAATCATTAATATTTGATATACACATCTTATGCTTGTCAGAGTAACTTGCCCGAAAGATCTTAAACTATCGTATGAAATAAAAAGGTCATTGTGATAAACAGGAAAAAAATACGATACAAGGTACAGTGAATTTAGGGATCAGTCCACTAATTAAGATTGATACAAAAATTTATGACTGCAATACTACTGCTAGAAATAATGACTAAAGGAACAGACTCAAACTTTCAGCTACAAAGTGACACTCATGATGCCAGTTTGCCTAGGAGCTTTCAAATTGTGAAAATTACCTGAGGGTGAATATTTGATATAATACCAGATATATTAAATGTATTTAGTTTTAATAATTAATGGCTGGAATAAAAATGAATAATTTATGTCTGAATGTATGAAATTATTATTTCACTTATAAATTATTATTAATACTCAGCTACTTACAAATGTGGGCATTACAATTTTTTTGCATTCTTATTGTTTTTCCTTTTTTGCTTTTGAATAAATTGTAACAAAACAAACAAGTTATGTCATTTTTGTCAACAGTCTACTAAAATAGTCAGTTTACTTTTAAATTTTAGACCACACAAATTTTGTTAAATTTGGAGCCTGATGATATTTGAAATAATTAATAAGTGAATATTTAATAATTAATAATCTACCATGAATAGAAGTAAAAATTTCATTTATTTATATATGATATGAATTTCAAATTCATTAAATACAGGACCATGGTTTTAGAAAAAAAATAGTTTACAAATCAAATAAGTTTAAAATAAAGAAAATTGAGAATAATAACAAGTTTCAATTCCTATTATTTTTCAATTAAGCATCGTAATGCTTTCTCAGCTTCAGTAGGACAGAAAACAAACAAACAAAAAAATTAAAAAATTAAAAAATTAATTACAATACACACTGTTTCAATATTGTATAATAAATTTTTTATATCCTACAAATTTTAACCAAAATGGCACACACATGCAAAAAAAAACAACATTAGTTTTTGATACTTTAAGTCAGAAATTAAAAAAAAAAAAAAACAGGTACACAATTTTATGATTAGCAAGAAAAATAAAGAAAAAAAAAATAGTTTAATCAAATAAGTTTAAAATAAAGAAAATTAAATATTTTAGTGCAGTAAAAGGTTTATATGATCTTCTTTTGTATAGAAGAAAGGATATATTATGTATCTTTTAATTACATACTTTAAAAAAAAAAAAAATAAATTTATGATTTCAATAGTTTTTATTATTATTATTAATAGGGGATTTCACAATTCTCAAATCACAAATGAAAAAAAAAAAAACTCATTACTTTGGATAATCGGCTAATTAGTACGATATTTATTTATCAATTTTTAAATAAATTAAAAACAAATGAAATATTGTACTATGTTTTCAAATATTTTGAACAGTTTTATTTGATCAGTATAATACAACAAAAACATATAAACTAGCTTATTTCTTATCCTGCAAAACAAAATCTTAAATACTTTAGGTATGCTCTCCATATTATTAAATAATTATACAGAAAATATTCCATAAAAATAACACTTAATAATGTAATAAATACATTTCAATAATAAAATTCAAATGTTAAAATATTTATAGATAAAATAATTCTATAATATAGAAAAATATAGAAATATACTTTAAAAATAATATAGAATAAAAATACACTTAATACTTAATATAGAAGAAGTATACTTAACAAAATTACTTTGTTTTCTTTTTCAAACTTTCCACATACTTTCTTATTAAATTTTGAGTTTCACATTAAGAATGTTTTTAACCATATCATCAAAATCTTGCTTTTCATTAGAAATTAGATGATCAACAAACGGCTTGCGCATGCTTATTTTGGTATTCTGAAAGCTGCATCTTTAAAAGAACAGACATAGTATTTATAATAAATGCCTATTACATTAGAAAATTTGCACTAAAAAGTATTGAATATGAAGCAAATTACAGTGATATAATATTAATTGTCTTCCGTTACAAAACAATGCATGTGTTTTTAACTTTTGCTTTATTTATTTAGCATTTCTTGTTATTTAATAAGAAAACACCTTTATTTTTGCAACAGATTCATATTTTTAAAAAAAATGATATAAAACGCGTTTTAACTATTAGCAAACACATAATATTTTTTATAGTTTTTACCCTTAATTATAACAATAGTAAAATTATAGAATATTTTATAATTGAGAATGTTGAAAAATTTTATTTGTCTTTATAATACAGAAGTACCACAAAATTAAAAAATAAACTCTGAATAATTGAGAAATTTTGAAAATGAAATAATAAAATAAAAAAAAAAAAATTGCAAACCAGGAACTTTCAACCACATGTCCATTACTTCCTCAGCTTTGGGAATAAGATCTGAAGAAGAATCCACTAAATCATCTATCATATTATATTTCAAAGCTTCTTCTGGAGTTAACAATTTATCACTTTTCAAAGCATATTCACAATTGCGCACTGTAGTTGCATTTAAGAGTAACATGCGAAGCCTGCAAAAAAATTAACATATTAAGGTAACAGAAGATAACTTAAAAGTACTTATATATTAATCCTAATCATATATAAATAAGCTGAAAAGAATTCTCCCTGATTTCAAAAAGTTACACAAATTTATTAAATTGTTAACAAAATAAACAAGCATCATAACATACTAAAATTTTATTATATACAAAGCAGGGGTG
Source organism: Caerostris extrusa (assembly GCA_021605095.1). Taxonomy (NCBI): domain Eukaryota; kingdom Metazoa; phylum Arthropoda; class Arachnida; order Araneae; family Araneidae; genus Caerostris; species Caerostris extrusa. Next base: position 45,223 of record BPLR01004360.1, on the reverse strand, counting down.
GCTAACCCCTGAATATTTTTCAAGCCCATCAAATTTATCACAGTTTTACAAAATATAATTATTTTATAATGACTAAAGTAGTGAAAATCAATGTATTAAAAATACACTACACGTGCATTCATACATTCAAAAATTAACTGCCGAAATTATGAGAAAAAAAATTAAGTTTGATTTTAAAGTAATATTACTGCGAATATATGACAGATATTACCTGTTTTATTTATATGGTTTACAGTTATGAGTTTGCAGAATAATTAAATTATATTCTGCATACTCATGATGCACGCACATCTTAGAACATCTAATAAAGCAGGTTCTATGTTTCATTTTAAATTACCTCAGTGATCATCCCGAGATACTCACGGTTGATTGTTGACAGCAGAGCAAACCAGGTTTTTTCTTTGTTAGCACGTTTGATTAAACTTATACCTGAGAATTTTTTTTTTTTTGAAAATGAAATTGACCAAACAAAAAACACTCTCAATCATAACGGACGCTCACCTGTAACACCCATTACGATGGGCAAATACCCAAATAGAGATCGATTTGCAAACACTAAGTGACAATATGTGTTAGTATTATTATTATCTATGTTTACATGCAAGAATAATAGTAAACACAAAAAATAATAACTCATTATATTTCAGTTTCTCACTCCAAAAAAATGTCTATATTGGGTCTAAATCTAATATAGGGATATACAACTTTATATGCAGTCTGCGGAGTTATGATACATTTCCTAAGTGGCCCGCAAGATCATTTGGGTTAGCCACCCCCTGTACTAAAGTAACCAATGATTTTATCTGGTTTGTGCAACTTACATGACTTTATCTTTGTACTGAAATATGAAATACAGAAAGACATAGTGTAATAAGAGCAATTACAAATCATAATAAAAGATATACTTTTTTTAAAAAAAAGGAAGAAATTTAAGAATTAAATTATTTAGAAATTTAAAGATAAAACTGTTATTAAGGTGGAAGCAGTGATAAAATTCTATGAATTGTTCCTGCCATAAAAGTTTAAAAACATTTTTTAAAAGTCACACATGTTAAATATTACTTATACCTTCTAATATATATGTATGTATGTAATATATATATATGTACCTTCTAATACAATATTCTGTTATAATATACCTTCTAATAGATCAAGAGTTATGTTATTCATTCATATCAATTTCAACAAATCATTTTTTACAAGTTTTTCATTTATATCATGTTAAGAAAAATCCATGAACTTTAATAAAAACTAATAAAAATAAATAAATTAATAAAACTTTAAGAAAATCCTAATAAATTTAAGATATGAAGAGTCTTAAATGCATAAATAAATTCCTTATGTCTTGAATGCATTTATGATTTTATCTTTAAAGAAATTATTATAGATTTGTATTATATAAAAGTATCAATGTCATTTCATTCACAAATGAAACTAAACATGAATTTTTGTTATTTTAGTTTTAGGAAAAATAAATTTTGAAGAATCTATAAAAAAATATAGGTAATATAAAAACATAAAGACTAGGTATTGCCTATACTTTTTGCTATATACAGTAAATTTTAAATAAAGTTAGCAAATTATAAATATCATAGATAATTGAATTTCAGATTAATAAAACACCATACTTTTCAGGTATTGATTTCATACCATTTTGGTGCAGCAAATCCCTAAAATAAAAAATTAATTAATTTTCAGGATGGACAAATCTATAAAATATCATCCTTTTCTAAATAATGGGTTTTTAAAAATATGAAATATTTTTAGATTACATAATTATTTTCTTTCACATAAAAGAAAGTAGTTCCATTAATTGATTTTGTATGACAATTACCTAGAATAAACATTTTAAACCTATCCAGATATTGGGTAAATAAGAAATAAAGAAACTGAAGTTAATATGATTCATTAATATTCAATATTATTTAGAATTACAATTAAAAATCAATTTTATAGAGAAAATACTTCATAATATTATAAAAGTAAAAGAAATAAAATAAAATAAAATAAAGGAGCACATTTATTTCATGGCAATAAACTCATTGTCTTTTGAGGTCAAAATATTTCTTAAATGTCTTCTTATAAAAGTATCTATAACAACTCTTAAAAATATCCTTCATTTAAACATCTTTTTTATGCTTTTGATGAAACATTTCCCTGCATTTGACACTAACACAAATTAAAAAAGCTTTCAAGAAGTATAAATTTATTATGCCTCCTAGCTCAATCAATTTTTGAAGCATATATAGCATATATTTAAGTTTTCTACATAATTTTGAACTCCTCACCATTCAAATTCCAGTAGGCGGTTATGACCAAGTATCAAGGAAATGTAATCGCTGAAAAATGCCATCTTTTACTACAGTAATATGGCACCATCATCTAAGGAGCGGCATAGTTAAGTAAAAACAACTATTATGTTTTGTTACTCGAATTTTGTAGCAAGCAGCAGAGTTAGAGTATGCTCTGGATAGTTCTGCTAAGTGATTGCTTGCCTGTAAGATGAAGCATTTTAGAATATGTTGAAGATGTGTGGTATAAATATGGAGACAACCAAGAGTTGGACAGTTCTAAATTTTTGTTCAGAGTGACAAATGCATTATTTCGATGTGAAGAAATGAAAAACAGATAGTGAGCACAGAACATTTTAAGAGTAAATGGGGATATCAATCTTTTCATAATTATGTCAAGTAATGAAACAATGGGTATAATTTGAAATGAAATAACATGAGTCCTCAAAGAATACAGTATAAAATATCATTATGAGACTAAACATTTATAGAGCAATTACAAGTTTACAGATAGCAAGCAGTTAGAAAAATATGAATCTTTAAAAGATGGATTGAAACTCAGCAATTGTTGTTTAAGAAAGTAAATGCTGAACAAGAAATAGCAATTTGTGCTAGTTTCTATGTGCTTATTCAATAGTGAAATCCTTTACTAATGATAAATTAATCAAAGAATACATGATTGCAGCAATAGAAGAAATGTATCGAGAAAAAGCTAATTTATTTAAGAACATCACTTTGTTAGCAAGTACTGTGACTCAAAGAGTAGATAATATTGCAGAAAAAATATCAACTCAATTGTGTTATAAAAAATCGATATTTAGAATGCTTCTCTTCAGTCTTGAATGAATCAACAAATGTTTCAGATACTGCTCAGGTGTTACTTTTTATTCGGGAGATAGATAATTATGTCTATGAAGAATTTCTTGACATTCATAACACGACTAAATTATTATACAGCTAAAGAAGCTATTTTTAAAGAAGTTGAAAATACTATTCAGAGAATCAATATTCAATGGAAAAAATTTTAAATGTATCATAATTGTAACAAAATAGTGTGAGGAAAAAACAAATTGAGTCATTATTTGATTTTTTTTTTTTTTTTTTTTTTTTTATGAGCAGATGTAAATGTAACCTTATGACATCACAAACCAACTACATCTAAATAAAATGTAAAAACTTTGATATATGAGACACAAAATTGAAAAAAAGGAATTCAAAAGTAAGTAATTGACTATTATTTTTGTATTTTAAATAAAAGTTAAATTTAATAAGACTTTTTTTTTATCTGCAGACAAGAGTTTGTTTGTAAAAATAAAATAAATTTATGGTTTGCAATAGAGATAAATATATTGGCTAAGTTGATGCTGTTTAATTTGAATAATACAAAAAATTTTTAAAAATTGAATATAAATTAAGTGCTGTACAATAAATGATGAAGAAGGTGTATTCTAACAGTGAATGATGGAAAATGTAACAATTTTACATAAAATAGCAATATAACTTTGAAATATAAACAGACATAAATAATAAAAATTAAGAACAATATAAAATGTACATCATACTATCATTCTAAATTCTCTTTTAAACATAAAATGCCAGTGAAATATCTAAAATATCCACAGAGAAAGTTTTGTATAGTTGTATAGTTTTTGTGAAAAGTCTCGAGCCATTGATAAATTATTATACAACCAAAATAAATTTCTATATACTAATTGACAGGATAAAAAAATATTTTTAAATTTATTTTTCACAAATATACAATGTATATGTAAGTATTCAATCAATGAACTGAATTAACCTCCTCATTGTTGACAATCTGAGGATCCACTATATGTTGTTCAGTTATCACTGAAAGGTGCATTGAATACAACAATTAAATATTGTCATCATTTGCAATATATTTTATACTTATCAAAATTGATTTTATTTAATTATTTTATTTGTTGAATGTTTATTGTTGTACAGTTATATTTTTACTTTGTCATTTTTTATACCATGTAAAGAATAATACTGATTTTATACAATTTGGTCAATTACCACTTCAGTTTAATATATTTTATGAAGTACTTACAATTTATTTTAAGTGTAAAAAGGAAAAAAAGAATTGAATAAAAAATATATAAATTATATAATATATAGATTAATAACTGTAAAAAAAATTACGAAACTGATAAAATATATGAAAACAAAAACTTCACTGTTAATTTTATTTTTGTTGCAATTGAAGAAATTTGATCCTTCAATGAAACTTTGAAGCATTTTGGTCTTAAATACACATAAACATACAGAAGAAAAATAATACTTCACACACATAACAGTTTTTGAAATCTAAATATACTATAGGAAGGTGAAAGGATAAAACACAGGAGTGCAGACAATAGCATGGAACAGAGGAAACTTAAAAGGATGAAATTGGATAAAAGAAGACAATCCAAGTGTAGGGATTCCAAAATGGAAAATAGTAGAATAGGAATACACAATGGAGCAAAAAACATTGGTAAAAAAAATGAAAAAGAATCCCAAAAGTACATATTTGGAAATCAAAGCCTATCTTAAAACTAGACCATGCCCTCCAGTTAAAAATTTTCCAATGCAATTTCTAATCTGCCAAAGTCGTATAAGCTTTGCCTGGAGGCTATTGCATAGTATAATAAAAAACCAAGTGGAATCAACATACAAATGAAGAGTTATGGGCCTTTTTTATTTCATTTTATTAAAATGGAGTTTAAAGAATAGGGTGTTAAGAATTGGGATTCAGCTTTGGGCTGAAAAGAGCAGTACATGCAAACATTGTTTAATGTCTCACAGTTAAAGTGAATCGTAATCATTAAAAGTGTTGTGATTAGTAAATTGCAGAGCATAAAATTGGACTGAGCATACATGAAAGATATGCCAAGTTAATGATTTATGAAAAAGAAATTGTGAGAATAAAAATTCGATATGGTTAATACAAAATTGAATTTGTTAATTGTATAAAACAGAGAATGGAACAAAATGTGTGTAATTATACACACACACAAAGAGAGAAAAACATTTTACTAATAAGAAGTTTTAACTAACCAATCGATTCTCAGGAAAACCAATAGAGCCTTTAGACTTTACCATGACACTATGATCACAGCTTAGAACTATCAAACAACCTGCTCCAGCTGCATGCCCTATAATTTAAAATTAAACAACATGAAAATTATTAACCATCAAAAATTTTTAGCCAATAATGAAGAAAATCAATTAATTGGGAAATTTTAAATTATTTAAAAATCAGCATTAAAAATAATAAAAATCATTTTTTAGAAATATATTGGAAAAAAAGCAAAGAATTAGGCAAATTACAAAAATAGAATAAATAAATAATAATTATTATTATTATTCATTCAAAAATAATGTTAATCATGTTTCAGTGTTATTTAATGTTCAATAATAATGTTATTTCATTCAAAAATAGAATAAATATTTGAATGAAATAACAGAAATGTTTTATAATAAACTGATTGAACACTTACATTGAATTAACAAACATAAATAGATATTGACTTTAAATACAGACAGTATTAAAAGCTACTTATAAATAGAATAATTTTAAAAAAATTATAAAAAATTATATGACAGGACAAATAAATCTTTCTTTTTAGTAATTATCAAGAAAATTCTAAATGACATGACTTTAATACTTTATCACAAATAATTTTTAAAATCAATATACATTAAAAGCTTTATAAAGAAAGATAACTATTGAACTATGAAATACTACTTATATGCCATTAATATAAATCAAATGATCAAAGCAACTAGTTAATTATTAAAAAAAAATTAAGTAATGAGATTCTATAAGATACCATTAAAATCAAATGGAAGATACTTACATTCACAGCTGCTACCGTTCTAAGAGGAGTAATATATAACGTTTTCCAACATGTTAGAAAGGCTTTCAAAAGGATTTCAAACCGTTCCGTTGAAGGATTATATATTTCTTTCAAATCTATTCCTCCACAAAAAATTTTAGGGATACCCTGGAATATATAGTTATTTTAAAATTGAAATTATAATGTATCTTATTGAAGAAGCTATTAAATTCTAATAGATATAATCAATCGAGTAGGAATAAATATGAAAGGTAAAACAATTCCATATAAAAGTAAGGTCACATTATTATTAATCAGACATAACATTTAAAATGTTTAAAGTATCATATAATAAAAAAATTGAGCCAGCAAATAATACTTTTTATAACAGTTACATGCATCAAAATTTCTGATTATGTATTTACTTTTTTTACAGAAATGACTTAAATTTAAACAAAACGAATAAATTGTGAAAATTGAGGTTATGATGCAAAAAAAGTTACAACTAAAAAGTGTAACCTTTTGATGTCTTAACTTTTGTCTTAAAATGTTAAAAAAAAAAAAATTTACAACCTGAATAAGTAATAAAAAACCCATTATAGCATGCGAGTTTTTTTTTTAACCGATAATTAAAAAAAAAACTTATACCAAGTGTCTCCTGTCATTTTATATTTTTACAAAGATAGTATATTGAGAGTATGTTAAACTAAGTAACATGAATAAATTTTTGTAAAATTCATGTACTCCTTTACAACTTATCAATTATTTTATACACTATGAATTTTATTTTAATATCAAGTTATCCAAATCAAATGAAAATTGAGAAAATACCAAATAATAGTTTATGAATACATTTTATTTCAGTAAAAGTACACTTTGAAAATAAAAATAAAAATCAAGAGAAAAAATTTTAATTATGTCTACATTAATACAAAACAAATTTAGTAATATTTATTAATGCAATTTCAACAGCTAAAAAATATAAATAAAACTTGAGAATATAATTAATAAAAAAATTACTAACTGATGTTAGGATAAGTCCTCTGAATTTTTTTCTTCTAAATCTTTTATAACTTCATTCAATCTTTGAAGTAATTCTAAATTTACAGAATTTACAGGAGGGCTCTGCATTACAACTTGTGCAAATCCTTAAAAACATATAAAATACTTATTTAATATCTCCAAGTATAATTGTTTCATAACTGATGCATATATTACTCAAGGTTAGATCCATTTGTGTTAATTTTAATAAATTTTTCTCAAGACCATATATTTAAATATGTATTTTTAAACATACAAGTCTATTTTTGACGCAAAAAGTTTAAATTTGGCCTAATTTTAGAATCTTAAATATATGCTATGGTAAATATGTTTTCATCAATATTTCACACTTCTATTACTTTATTTTAGCTTCAGATTTAAATTAATTATTGAGTTCCTTAGTATTGTGAATTATTTTATTTATACATCAAATTCAAATGAAATTTATGAATTTTTAAATAATAGCAAAATTAAGAACAAGTCTATAGAAACAACAAAATATGCATTGCTTGTACTATTTTAAAAATAACTAGTACTGGTCAAAATCATTAATTAAATATTTTTTAAAAAATGTGCAGCTTTATCTGGATTAACTTAAATTTTTACAATACTTTATATTTTTTGGGTTCTTACGTATTAACGGTACCTTGGCGATTTTTAAGTGTCGCCAACCTTTATTATTTGGTATAAAAATATTTTGAAAGCGTTTTGATTTTAAATGAAGTGTTTCATATATATTTTATTATTTGGAACAAAAATTTTAACTGTAGATTGGCGCCAAATCTGTAACTGCGGTTGGCGCGTGTGCTCTTTATTGGCGCAACTGTCGCCAAGGTACAGTTAATACGTAAGTACCTATTTTGCTTTAACTTTTCGAAGAATGATCTCATATATTAAGTTTCGATTAAAAAAAAAAAAAGAATTATTTATGTTGTCAAAAAAATGTAACAGAAATATATTTAAATGCTCTTTATTTCTCCTCCTGAAACTATGAGAAAACACAGTTTAAACAAGCAGACAATAAGTTATATTTAAACTGGAATCAGAATTCAGCTAACTACATACAATTCTAATGAACAAAAAAAAATGAACATTTAGATTGTGTTGTCTTGTAAATTTATTGCAACGCTTATAAATTGTAATTGCATTGGTAAAAAATAATTAGCTCCTATTTTTAATAGAATATCAATTCAAATAAAGATTTTTATGTATTAAAATTGCTAATTTAATAAATATATAAGCGAAAAAAACAAATTTCAACAAAAATTCCTTTTTTCCCCTAACTGTTTTCTAGATTTTTATAAATAAAATTCATAGTCAAATAAAATATGCTTAAAAAAATTAAAATTCAAACCAAACAAAAAAAAAAATTTCTAATAATTTCAAAACACTGTTTTTAGATGTTCCAATCATTTTTTTTTTTTTTTTTGTTGTTGTTTTGTTCCACATTCAGGAAAAGTAATATATATTCACACAAATGACGATTAATATCGAAAAACAACAGGCAAAAATTAAGAAAATCACATTTTCTTAGTAATGCAACATCAAAAATAACAAATTATAAATATACATTTATATATCCTCAATAAAAGATAATAACTAACAAGATTGTACCTTTTTCCTTATTTTCCATTACACTCACAATATTTCTTACACCATAATAAATACCTATTTTGAATATATTATTTAAATTGGATGCAATACATTTTCGAAAAGTACAGCATTATTAAATTTATGATACATGATCATAAATGATAAATGGAAACTGCTGCCTGAAAAATGCGATGCTCCCAATTGCAACAGATGTAAATATTTACTGCGCCCACCCTCCTTCTACGTAAAATACCAAAAAAAATTCAAAATACCAAAAAAATGAGAAATGATTTTCTTTCCCTGTTCCCATTTGATAAATACGTGCGTCATTCGTCACTGCTGTGACAAGGATTCATGCCTTCCTTAAGGTGACAGGCAGAGAGTTTGACTTAAAGGAAGTATATTGGCAGCTACATGCAAATCTATCCGGATGATTAACATTGAAGATGATATTGTAAGAGAAATATAGAAGAGTAATGCCATAATCAGCAAGGCGTTTGTGCAGAGTGTTAGGATTATTAGGAATATTATTAATTAAGTTAGTTGCGAGCTAAGGCGATTTTATTGCCGCCGCTCTAAACATGTTGCTAAGAATAATGGCCAGTAGGGTGGTGGATTATAATTGTTAGCACACACTTTTATTCTAGTTCAAACGAAGTGCTCTTTTTTTAGTATTGTACACATGGAATCCATTCGTATGGAATTCAGATTATGATCGTTATGATGCGCAACAAATCGAAAACGCGGACCACAACTTCTATAGAAAGCGATGCCATGCACTCGCCTCTTTCTGCTGGGAATCATATGGTTCTTTCGCTATACAGAAGAATGTCTCGTTCCCGTCCTACCTACTACAGATATAAGTCTTAAGACTATTACTCCTCTGCAGCGAAGGCTTCAGGTTCGAATCCTGGCGGTGGCATGGATGTTTGTTGGTGGTTCGGAATCCACGTTAAACTGTAGGTCCCGGTCTGTTTAGCCCTCGTACGCACAAGATGACCGTAGAGCGACAAACCAAACCTCTGCAGTGATGTTAAGTACTTTGATGTATTGAAGAAACCCTATCGGAATAACTTCAAAAATCTTCACTATAAGAAATATCTGAAGTTGAAAGTTGAAGTTGAAGTTAATCAAAAGAAAATTAAAACAGTATTTTAAGGAGGGAAGATTGTTTTCGTAAAATCCATGCGAAGAAAGTTTAATAAAAAATTTGTACATTTTCCCGGATGTTATTGATGAATCTATTGTAAATGTTCAAGACATTGTAATGCGTCATTTGGAATTTACAGTTGCCCAAGAAAATGGCAGACTTTCAGTGACAACCAAAATCTTTTGGTGGGTCATTTGCCGAGAGTGAGTTGTGATTATGAAAAAAAAATATGATGTATTTATTCTATGTTTTATCTTTATAAGCCTGTACTACAATTACTATGCATTTAAATACTTACTTGTGATCCACAGTATTCTATGCTGTACTTTGTACCCCCACTATGGAGTATAATGATCCACTTAACTGCTTATGATTTAAAATTATATATTTAAAAAGTAAACATAATTAGTGATGTAGAGTGAGCGTTATATAAATCTTCATGCATTAATGTATGCATTTTTAAAGCATAAAAATACATATTTTGACAGTAAACATTCAAAATTTATGAAGGTGGTCTATTGAACCCCGGTGTCCTCCATAGCATACGAATTAAAATGTATTTCTTTTCACCAGAAAATAATTTTAGAAATCCGGTTATTTGTTAATATCTACAGTCCAAAAACTTTGGTTTGATTTTATGAAATATCTTAACAAATAAAAAAAAATTTTTCTCAAGAAGACTTGATAGCATATTTTAACTAATTTTAGAAAGTACAAAAGAAACATTAAAATTAATATAATGAAATTCTGAAAAAAAAAAATCCCCACATCTTTTTAGTCATTAAACTAAAATTAATTAATTAAAACTGGATTAAAAATTTGTTTTTACTAAAATTTAAAATAATATCAATATTTCTTAATTTAAAATAGATTATCTGAACTTCTTGATCATCTTTCTGATTATAGAAAATTTTATCATTTGCAATTGATAGTTTAAAAAACATTATTTTTTTTTTTTAAAGAATTTTCTCTTTTAAGGAATTCAGTATAGTTTTTAATATTAGCTTTTTTTCTTTTCCTATTAATTTTAACTACCTTTTTACTTAATTTTTTTAAAAATATATTTTAAGATATTTATGGATTTATTGTATAGTATATATGATTAACAATTGAAATTATGTTCTCTCTTAATACCGATCTTATTTAATTAGAACAAAAATCGGAAAATTGTTTTTGTTGAACATCTTTGGGCCTTGTATTCCACTTTATTATGAACAACCCAGTGATGGACGATGAGGGGTACACATTGCCTTCTAAGTTTAGTTCTTCAGTTCTTTTTTTTTTTAAATAATAATTACTGTTTGTTTAATAATTGTATGTAATCAATAATATGTATTTTTTATTTCTGTCACCTTAGGTCAAGTGTGGCTAGCCCAAATGATCTCGCGGGCCACTTTGGAAATGCATCATAATTCCGCGGGCCGCATATAAACTTATACATCCCCATATTAGATTTAGACCCACTAAAAAATTTTTTTTGGAATGAAAAATTGAAACATAATGAGTTATTATTTTTGGGTTTACTATTATTCTTACATGTAAACATAGATAATATAATAATAATGATACTAACCGCACATTGTAGAGAAATATATAACACTAAAAATGAATTATAAAAAATATATAAATATAAACGAAATAAAAAATGCAATTCATTAAAAATATTTATTTTACTGGTGCGATATTTGTTTCTTCACCTAGCTTTTGTAAATCTATCTTAATTTGGGTATTTGCACATCGTAATGGGTGTTGCGTCCGTTATATTTGAGCGTGTTTTGTGTTTTTGGTCAATTTCATTTTCGAAAAAAAAAAAAAAAAAAAAAAAAAAAAAAAAAAAACGATTTACAGGTGAAAAACGGAACCTGTTATATTAGATGTTCCAAGATGTGCGCGCATCATGAATTCGCAGAATATAATTTAATTATTCTGCGAACTCATACATAAAACCAGCAATATCTGTCATATATTCGCAAGAATATTATTTTAAAATAAGTTAATTTTTTCCTCATAATTTCGTCAGTTAATTTTTGAATATATGGATGCACACATAATGTATTTTTTAATATATTGGTTTTCACTACTTTGGCCATTATAAAACAAAATTTTTTGTAAAAGTGTGATAAATCTCACAGGCCGGAAAAATATTCAGGGCGGAGCGCGGGTTGGCCATCTCTGCCTTAGATATTGCAGATTCAACAAGACAGTTTACGCGAATCTAAATTATAACAAACAAGTTGTTTTTATATATTTGCTATTTAAAATTAAAAATATTACGAAACAAATACTTATTATTAATTCGTGGTTATTTAAATTAAATGTAATTAAAATATTGTTATAAATTTTAACTTAAATTTACTCTATGATAAATCTGGAAAAAGAAAAAAAGTAAATATGTTGGTAAGTAATTAAATTCTATATAGATTAATTAGATTTTCTACTCCATACTGCATTTAATTTAATTGCTAAAAAATCGTTCTAGTTACTTATTAGTTAAAATGTGTGCATAAAAATGGATTATTTAATGTGGGTGAAATCGAAAAATAATTGTTTAAAGTTGCAACTCACTATTAACATAGATCACATAATGCAGATTTTTCCGATTTTGTATAAATGCATTTTCTATTTCTGTTTGTTTTTAAAATTATCATTATTATTATTTTAATTGATATGTATGTTAAATAAATGGAAAAACAGAAAAAAAAAAAAAAAAAAAGTTAAAATGTCTAAAAAATTATTTTTCTCGCTTCTCTTGAAGTGATATTTATGATATATTTATTTCTCTTGAAGTACTTATCTGTTCAGATAACAATGAGTACGCATTAAAAAAAAAAAAAAAAGAAGATAACTTTTAGATATGAGTTTCAAACTTAAAGACTTTAATCAGATTTATTGATAATAATGAGTTTTGATAGATAATAGATATGATAGATTTTGTTATTTTCAAGCGATATTTCCTTGCTTTTTCTAATATAATCTTTAAAAAGTTGTAAACATAGATAAACGTCCTTTTAAACAATTAAAAAAACTTTTACTTCACAAAAAACGACCTTGATTTTATTAAAACCAAAATTGCTCTTATTATAATGTTCTAAACGTAAACTACATAATAGATTCCCTCCTTTCAGATTTGCAGAACTTTTTTTTTGTTCTAATGCAGCTGGCAAACACTTAGACAAGTGTCTTTGATGCCTTAAGGCAAGCGCTACACCGAAGTTACTCACTTAGCACTACCCAGGAGGAGCGCGTAGCTTGAAGATAAACTACGGACGCTGAGTAACAATACTCCCGCAACGCTCTACGACCATGCTAGGCCGGGACCTATGGTTTAAAGTGGATTCCGAACCAACATACATCCATGGCACCGCCGAGACTTGAACACGAAATATGCGGTAACGAGCGCCAGAGCGCTATCCACTCGGCCATTCAGGCCCTGAGTTGCAGAACTAAATGGAGAATTTGCAGTTTTCTGAAGAATTTTTATTATTGAAGGAGAATTAGCATCTATGATAGTTCTTGTTTAATTATATTATAACTTCCTTTCATGGTGATCATAGTGATTTATGTGAGAACGAAAATTATTTACATGATCCATGAAAGTTGAATTACATTTTTATGACTTTTTTTTTATCAAGGGGGAAATAAATGTTCTGATTATATTCTGTATTTACTGAACATGAAAAGCATATTAAATATTTTAGCATAATATATATTATTCATATTATAATCATTAGAGGCCGATATGACTATATTATTATCATATTAGTCATATCATGCTCTACAGTCATATACTGACCTCTACAGTCATATTAGATCTTATCATATTATATTATCATTTATTATGGTTTAAAGTGGATTCCAAACCACTACAAACATCTATGACACATTCTTTTGGCACTTTTTTTTTTTTTTTTAATTTTTATTTGCTACAATGAACAACTTAATTATTATAAATACTGGCTATTGCAAGTATTATTAATAGCTTTTAAATTGTTTCATTTATCTGTTTAGATTTTTATTATCTTCCAAGTTAATTTTTATTTTATTTCTTTTCGAATTGCTTAATTATTTGAGGTGCAACAGCAAGAAATATAACTTCCACCTGCAAGGTTAAGGGTCAGATTCCCCTTAACCTTTTTCTTTACTAATTTGATACAATCATAGTTGTGATAATTTTAAATTTATTAATGAAACTATGGAGGTTTTCGGGTATATTTTGACCTACAGATACTCTATAACTAATAAGTCTTTTCTGATTAGTTTGTTGAAATAACATGGAAGTTTTCTGTAAAATACATAATTTTGTCTTTATTCACCCTTTTATATTCCTAAATTATGAAAATGATGTATTCAAAAATTGTAATATTCATCTAAAATTTTATTACATCAAAATAAATAAAATAAATGAATTGATTTTTATATAAATAAATTAAAATCAAATATGAAAAAAAAAAAATGAATAAAAATTAAAAATATTTTATGTATATATTATAAATAGACACTAATAGAATATGATGCCATATCCCATTTGTGTTTTGTGGATAATTTTTGAGCTAATCGTTTAGAAAGCAATTTTACTAACCACCAATGGTTTGCTGGACTACACATAAGGTTTCAAATTAAAGAAGGCAGGTCTATGGTCCAGGTCTCTTTGAGCAAAATAAATCTGTAGAGTGGGAAGTTCTTCTATTGAGGAAGGAAGGTGAATGCCAACTTCTCATTTAACATCACTCAGAATTATTCAGAATATGGGTTTATAATTTATTATGCATTCAAGTCCCTAAGAAATGATGAATGCCTTATACATCTGCTGGTCTAATTGAGCAGGAATTCAGGTCAAGTCGCACAGCATTCAAAAACAGACATTTTCCAAACTTAGGCTGTTTATTCAAATAAAAAATAGTCTATCTTAAATATAATAACAAAAAATTAAATATAAATCATGAACATCTCTTGCTTTATAATATATATAGCTATAAATGGAAATAAAAATTTATTATCATATGGAATTAAGCGGGAGACAAAGTTAAAATTGTGTTTTTCTGCTGCTTGTGTTTTTAAAGATATTATAAACATATGAAAATGACTTTATTAATAATAATAAAAAAATATAATCTCCCATGAATTAAAAAAAAAAAAAAAAAAAAAAAAATGCTTTACAATAATTTTACTTTGGGTTGCATTCATTACAACTCTAATTTGCAAGCAGACATCTTTGATTTAAAACTTAGATAAAAAAAAAAAAAAAAAAAGAACTTTATGAATCAAAGTAATTTTCTTTTTATAAAATATTTACACCTTTTAATATAGATTTTTAAAATTAATTTTTTTTCAACACTAAATACCAAAAGATATGATCAACTAAAAATAATAAAATCCAATTTATAAATTTAAATGAAATATACAAAACAGAATTAAATTATTAATTGATAATTTAAAATAAATTTTTATTTTAAAATTAATTTATATAAACTTCTTACCAAATAAGCCATTGCTATAGTCGGACTTCTGAGAAATGTCTTTTAATTGAGAAAATTTTCCACAGAGCATTATTACTATTAGTATTAAATTTGAAAAATATTTTTTTATAAAAAAACAGTATAAACTCTAATTTTATGTTTAATTACTTTAATTTAAGAATAATTATATCAGGAGTAAAAGTGGTTCCAACTTAAAATTAATTAAAATTTTTGAACAACATTTCAAATTTTCAGAAATTGCATGTAATAAATTAGGACTCCTCTCACATCTTTTGAACAAAAGTGAAATAAAAAACATATTGTTTTTACAATTCATGCTTTATTTCAGGGGAAAAAACCTGATGAAAAACGAAATTTTTGGAGTGGGAATTTCAAATGTTTGAAATTTTCTGCAATTTTAAAGACATTAAACTCTGAATTACATAAAAAAAAAACATCTGTGATTTGTTGTGTAAGATAATATATGAAATGCTATAGCAAAATATAAAATCTGCATTTAAGTGTTTAGCTAATTAAATTTATTTAAAACTGTAATTAAGATTTTTCATTTTATTAACTTATTTTTGCAAGCAATTAATTCTGTTGTAGATATTTGAGACTGAAATACAGCCACATCTTTGCCACTTGCGTTCAAAAGTTTAACAGTTTTGGAAGAATCACATCTCTACAGGCAACTGGCAACTGTACCGATTACGGAGTACCAACAGGGGGAAATACCCCTTAAACCTCCTCATCTTAATTCATAAATATGTTTAAAATTATAGTTGGCTGCTTAATTAATGTTAGAACTAGAAGGAATAATCCCCGAAAGTCCTCAAAGCTTTGTTCTAAATGTGTTAATAATATATATATATATATATATAAAAAACTCTTACAATACAACTTAAACAGTTGCAATTTTAAACATTTAATAATTTTATTTGTGCTGCATTAAAATAAATTATTAATTGATTGCTAAAAATTTTAAATATATATATTCAGAAATCAACTCCATATTTGTTTGCACTTATTACTCACTAAAATAGGTAAAAAAGAACACACACAAAAAATCATGCAAATAAAAACAAATTATTATAAAATAGTAATATATATATATATATATATATATATACACTTTAACTAACATTTATATTGAAATTTAAAAGCAATTTTTTAACATAAAAAGAAGAATTAATTGATGTTTGATAATGTTAATTAATTGATTAAAATTTATATAATATTTAATAAAAAATAAATACACAATTATCCATGAAAAAAATTGCATGCATTTAAAAATTAAGATCTAATAATTACATGAATTTCTAAAGTAATTTATAAATCAGCACATATTTCTAAACATCAAGCTTCTATAGATATCTTTAAAATTAATTTATATATATATATATAAACTATATAAACTCAAGAATAGAATAATATTTTTTTCCAGTAAAATTATGTTTATTTTAACTAAAAAATAAAAAAAACCCACAAATTTATTTTCTTATTTTATAACTATACATTAACATGTTATTTTATTTCCAAATCAATATTATATGTTAAATAATTAAATGAAATAAAGATAAAAAAGAACATTCCATATTATAGAAATTTTTTATTTATTTTCACAAATAATAAATTCTATACTTACTTATAAAAATATAACATTTGAAAAAATTAAAACTTTTTTTATCAAAGACTAGTACAAAATATTCAAATAGGAAACACATATATTAACTGAAATCCAAGGAAAAACATTTCATTTCTTCTTTGCTTTCAGACTTTCTAAATAATTTTCCAATATTTTTTGAGTTTCATCTTGAAGAAACGTTTTCACCACATCATCCACATCTTCCTTTTCATAAGAAATCAGGTCATCTACAAATGACTTACGTAAGCTCAATTTTGTCATTTGTAAACCTAAAGCTAAAATAAAAGAAAATTACTCAATATTAAAAAATGCTTTATTAAAATTTTATCTGATATCATAAAATTGATAAATTTAATTAAAATAACTTTCAAAAATATTAATTGGAGTAATGTACAACATATTTAATTATGATGTCAATGTAACAAAATAATAAAAAAATCATATTTTAAGATACAAAAGAATGATAGGTTACATTAATTATTAATTTACATTATAATCATGATATGATATAAATAGAATAACAATGTATAGTGATTTGAAGTCAGTGGAATAAAATTTTTGCAGTTTTTCTACTGGTTAAATAATTACATTGTCACTTAAGTATTTATCAATTGTACTATTTAAAATAAACCTGATTATCATCAATTTTGAATTAAAAATATTTTTTCTGATTAGGTTTACCTATGTTCTTACAAATGATTCATTATAATACAAAAAAAAAAAAAAAAAAAAAAATCCTAATAATTTTATCTCAAGAAATTTTTAAGATAATTAATCACTGAAATAGAATATTCTCACAAATCTAATTATGCTAAAAATCTAATGAGTAATTGCACTTAAAACAATTAAAATAACACACACAAAAAAAAAAGAATGAAGAAAGGAAATCTAGCAAATTGGCAAATTTTAATAATATATAATTTCTAAATAAAATAATTCATTATTGAAAACAGAGATTAAATAACGACAAACACAAAAGAGAAAAGAAAAATACTTGTAACTAGTAAACACTTGTAACTAGCAAACACATGTAATTAATAAAATATGAAATGATCCATATTACAAAGAAAACTTATAAAAATTTGAAATTTAAAAACTATTGGATTTGAGGAATATCCCAGTTGAAAAATCCAAAAAAAATAATTAATTTTTTACAAACCTGGAACTTTTAACCACAAATCCATTGCTTCCTCAGCTTTAGGAAGAAGTTGTGAAGGAGAATCTACAAGTTCATGTACAATATTTGACTCCAAAGCTTCTTCTGGAGTAAATAATTTGCTCATTTTTAGAGCATACTCTGCTTTGCGATTTCCACAAGCATTTATGAGCATTAACTGAACCCTTTATAAACAGAGAGAAATATTATCAATAAAATAATTTCATAATATTTATTTTTACTCAATTTTAAAATAAAGCATTTCATATTGTTTATTATATATGAACTAGAATATTTTTAAATGGATTATTTCAGGCTATAAAGAAACATAATAAAGTTGCATTGCTTGATATAATTATTTATAAACTTTTTGCTGGCTAATTTATTTTATTTAATTTTAAATAACTAAATCTAAAAAAAATTTAATTATAAGACAAAATAAAAGTTATAAAATTTTTAATACCCATAACAAGTGTAAAAATCAAAAATTGGTGCAGAAGATTAAAGAATTTAATTAACATTTGACATTTAAATCACAATACTGAAAATAATCAAATTCTATTATATACGAAAAATATACAAAATATGAAATGTTAAACACTTAGAAAAAAATACATATTCAAAGTTTTTTTTATGTTATTCAAATCTTATATTCATTCATTTTTTTTTCAATACTCAAATAATCAACAATTTCTAAACAAAGTAAAAATGAATAAATCAAGAAATGAGGGAAGAAAAAAAAAATCAAGAAACAAACTCTTATTAAGAATAAGAAATATGATTCATTTAATTTGTAAGCAAAAATAAATAAGAATACTTCTATTTTCTATCTCAATAATTTTTTTTTTATTCAAATACTTTTTTAATGTACTATTTTAACAGTACCTACACTACATTATCTTTATTTTAACAATATAATGCATAGTTGATATGCAAGAAAAATTGTATAAGAAATATTAAATCAAGATATTTAACATGGTTAAAATAGGATGATCTAATTTTTTTTGAATTTGGATCTTAAAAGTATTTTCTTATAAATGTAATGCTTTAATTCTCTCATATAGTTATAACTTTTCCTAAAATAAGATTGTTCTATTTTAGCACAATTTATAATGAAATAAATTTTAACACTATTTTTAAACAATAAAAATATAAATTTTATTATATTATTATATAAATTAATATAATAATCATATTATACAATTTTAAGCACTAGTTCATAAAACCAATAACATTTTAATTCATCCATACCATTTTGGTGCAGCGAAGCCCTGAAAAAAAAAGAAGTAAATATAAATAAAAAATAAATTAGAAAAAAATAATTTAATACATTTGTATTCTTTTTAAAAATTAAAAGAAATAAATACATTAGAATTTTTTAAAAAATTAAATAATAATTTTAAAATTAAATTTTTAAATGTATTATGTAAATAAAATTAGACAAAATAAAAAAAATTTTAACTTTGTATAGTTAAAAAAGTATATATTTTTATACAATAAAAAAAAAAAAAAAAAAAAAATCAAAATGGACTATTTATTATATGCCTATTAAAATTAATTATAATTTAAAGAAGGAACATTGGAAATATTTTTAAAAATTAAAAGAAATCTATATCATTAAAAAAAAATTAAATTACCAACAAAGTTTCATTCAAGCCAATGAAACATTTAGATTTCACCATGATGGTGTGATCACAACTCAAAGCAAAAACACAGCCCCCAGCAGGTGCATGGCCCTGTTAAATAAATGTACATAGTTAGTTATATTACATGCGCTTCTATTTTCGATTTTACAGCAACTTCTACATTCTTTTTTTTAGAATTAAAAAAAAAAAGAATATAATAAATAATAGAATGGTAACCTTTTCATATTAATATTTTAATTTTTTAGATCAAACCTCACATAATGCATTTACTAGCTCACCACTGTTATAATTTTCATCAATTCCCATTTGTCTATTGCAGCTAGTGAACTTAAAAAAAAAAAAAATTTTTTTTTTTTTATTTATAACTTAGTTCTTTTTTTTTTTTTTAAATTTATTTTCCAAACTTAATAGGCTTCTTTTTAATTTTGAAAGATTTTAATCAAATATTAATTAAAGGTAAAAAAAAAAAAAAAAATGTATAAGTAAAGGGTGATTAATTTCCAAAAATGAAGTTTTTGAGGTTCACCATTAAAAGAATGAACATAAAGGTAAAATATCTAAAATAGTAATTAATAATAAATATACATATGACTGATCATAAATAATTTTAATAAAATCTTATGAAAAAAATTGTAAGCAGTATTTTTTGTAAAGAATTGAGTACTCATATAATAATTGAAGAGTAAGGAAGAAATGCCAAATAAAGCCCCTTTTTTTTAATTTGCATGCAACTTTTATTAATGTTTGTTGATCTTCAATTTTTTGTGTGAAGATGTTTGAAAGAAGTCGTTTATCCTATTCATTAAGATGTTGTATGATTGAATGGATGGCCATGGGCTATAACAAACAGATGCTACCACACATGTCTTCCTGCCTAATTCAAAGAATTTGGGATGAGATCTAATATAAAAATTCAAATTCAAGCTAATCGTTTCCAAATTACTTCCACATTACAACTCCTTCTGAAGATGGCTATCTAGTTTTTGTTCCGAAGAAGGAGAAGCAGTAAAAGTGACTCTGCTCATTTTGCCAAAAACGGAAACAAGAATATCTGCTAGAGCAGTACAGACTGCTTCATAATCAAGAGCTGTATAGAAGGCAATTCTTCTTAAATGACAAATAGTTATTTACGTTAGACAATAGAACATGTTATCTAGACCAAACAGCAATGAGTTTTTGAATTCTTTACAGATGAATCCAATTTACTCTGGAGAATGATTCCTGTCACTGATATGGATAGAACAAGGCACAAGTATAATTGCTGAAAGACACAAATATGATGCAGGTGGAATCAAAATTTGGATTGAAATATTCTCTGTCTGGTCATATAAACCTGCTCATAAAATAGAGGAACTCTTAATGGGAGGATAGATAAAGGGAAAAATTTTTTAATTTATGAGTGAGTTTTGATATGTACATTAAATGAAGGTGTTATTGGTAATGAATTGATCCTAATGGATGACAATTTTTGATCTCACCAAGCCGATTTATTGTTGAATATCTTGAAGAACAAGGTTTCAAACAAATGGAATGGGCAGCCCAATCCGTGGTCTTTAATTGCATAGAGCATCTTGGTATTACCTTAGGAGACAGGTGGCCAATTCAAATTATCCTAAATGTTGCTAAATGACATGGAAAAAGGTCATTGTTACCAATTCAATTTAATTTTCAGTTTGAAAAATAGATCCTGTCAATGAATTACAACTGTGAGTGGACACTTTTCACATTAAATTAATTTTTTTTTTTGAAAAAAATCTGCCAATTATTTTTTATCTCACACAATGGATACTTGCACAAAATTTAATTATTTATTTGCAAATCATATTTGATAAAATGTTTAATTGAGCAATCAAGAAAATTTTTCATCAGTATCTCAAATCACAAGAATTTAATTATTCAAACTCAAACTTACTTCACACAACCAAATGGAAAAAATCACTACCCCTATGAAATTACTAGATGGAATCACAACTTACGACCTCCTTAATATATCAATAATAAACTGACCCAAGAGCATTCAATTAAAATCTTTCAAGAAGAAAGTATTGCATCTCACAATCAATACTTTACCATTTCTCAGATATCATGAAAACGAATTCCTTCCCTACCCCCACCCCAGCAATAGAAGAAAGAAGCACAGACCCCCTCAAGTTTATGAATTTTTGATATTCCTACCACTACTTCAGTTTCATTAGGTTTAGCATTTCCCTTCATCCCCTAGTTGATGTGAATTCTTATTATATGTGAATACTTGTGTATCTCGAACCTTTTTCTTCATGTTTTTTTCTGTCTCTCTTTTTTACCCCTTTTATTTTAATTATTTCCTTTAATCATTAGACTTAAAGCTCATACTATCATATTTTTTTTTTTATTTTCATTCAGGGCAGATGTACAGTTACTCTAGTCTCTCATATTCAAATTCGTCGTTGATCTGAATTTAAATTTCTTAGAATAAGGAAGGTCAATCAATATACATTTTATGTAATTTGTACAAGCAGTATGATATCTGCAATTATCTAATTAGTTTCCAATAGTAAACCTAAAATTTACATGTTGTTTTATAGCAACATTATTTTTGTGATCTAAGCATCTAAGGCAAATTTGAATGAAATTTTTATTTGTGCATAATAAAGCTGAATGCTTCAATGATTACTTAACTATTTTTTTTTGTACCAGTTGTAACTTCTATAGGTCATTTATGGCATAGCATCCCAAAAGAACTTTATCATCACTTGCAATCTTGCTTAAAAATCTTTAAACTTTTTCGGTTATTTTTTTTTTTTCCCATGATCAAATTAGTCTCTTAATTAAGAAAATATAATGCTTGTACTAATGTGACTTCAGTTACACTTTGTTTGGGATTCCTTGCTTTGGAAGAAAAATTTTCCTGTCCCTTTTATTTTTATTTCTGAGCCATCTGTGATTTTACTGTTCAAAGGTGACATCTCTAAAAATCCATAAAATAACTTTTTTGTGTTTATGCAACTGGGTTGAAGTTCCATTGCTAATGATAAAATCTATGTTAGGTTTATTTTTCTTGCTTTGATAAGCATTTAATGGTACAGATATTTCATTGATGGAGTTTGTTTCAGACGCATATGACTCATGTATGTATGTATTTCAAATATATTTTAATTTTTTTCTTACTTTGTCCAGCAAGATTACAAGATTTACTTTGTAAATGAGTGTGAAAATTTGCATTGATTTTATTGGTGTTACAATAAGCACTTTAGCACGATTCATTTTTCTGCTTCCATTTTGGTTTTAGATGAAAAGATTTTGACTTAAAATATTTATTGCAATGACAGATTCCTCTTTTTGATTTATTTCAAGATGAAATTTTAAATGCCTTTGATTCAGATAAATAATTTTCAACCCCTTAATTAATAAACTCGCCAATTAATTTTAATTTAATAAATTTTGGTGATAATTCTTTTTTTCAGTCTCGCAACAAAAAGTAGTTACAAGTGTGTTATTATTTATGAATTGATAATTGAACAGAATAATACATAACGTGGAGATATTATTGCTCTTTATATTTTCCCTATGACCCTGAGATTATCGATTAGCTCAAGAATTGTATTAATTTGGATTTGCATATAGATATAAATTAGATAGTTCATGAAATTGCTTTTAACTTATCTAAGGTGGCTTTGGCTGTATTTTCTTTATGGTAAATTATCTGATTATCTCTAATATATAAATTTATCATCATTCAATAATGCCAATCCTTATTGACTAAGGGAATTGAAGGTTCCTCATCGATATTATTATGCAAATCTTCTTTAAGAGTATCTGCTCCTTAGATGCCATATGGAATAGTTATTAGAATTAAATTTAACTGTTTGGTTTGCTTCATACATGTTTTGTTTCTATTTGCGGATAATATAAATTTTGTTTTCAGTTATGACTTTCTATTGAATTTAAATTTATCCAATTTTATTTTAAGACAAACACAATTTCAGTCTTATATTCTTTAGAAGTGATACTCAGTAGTCAAATTGCCTTTTAGAAAAAATAGAAAATCACACAGAATACCTGGAGATGTCTATATACTTGGCGATTAGTTTATTCTACTTAAAAAATAAAAAATAATTTGGTTTATTCCAAGAAGTTTAATACAATTGAACAGTCTGTGGATATATATTTAAACTTATTTATTTTTAGTTCATATAGAATACAGAAAATTATGATGCATGTACATACAAGAAAGAACAACAAATTTTTAACCATACATCTTATGAGGACAAGACACATTGTGATGCAATAAATAATATTTTAATGATTTGATGACTTTTTACCCATGTTGGATTAGTCAATCTACTCAATACTATTTAGAACTGTTAAGATCTAAAACTGCAGAAAAACAATTTGGCAATGTAGCTTGTTTTATATAGTAAAGTTGCATCACATAGAACCATGTGACTGTTTATACTATGACAATTAAGCGAATGATTGGGTGACAGATTGAAATAAAGAATTTATATATGGAGTATCTGAGTGGCGAGATTTATTGCCCACTGCAGAGGTTTTTGGTAATTATCAGTGTGGAAAAGTGAAATGATGATGAAGATGTTGAATCATTGATTTACTAACTCTTGGAAGAAATGTGAGAGAGAATACTTGTAAACAATGGGAAAATTCTTAATAATGATCTGAGAAATTAGAGATTAAAAAAGTTATTGTGTAAATATACTTAGTGAGCACCATTTTTTGAAAAGAGTATCTGTAAGTTGTTTTCTGTGTTGCTATTTAAAAAGTAGTGTTGTTATAAATGGAATTAATTTGGTCACACACACATTTATATATATATAAATACTTGAAATGAAAAAAAAAATTAAGAATTAATAATTTCTACTTTTATATCAATGGCTATTTCAAGTATTCATTATCTTGACCTTCCCACAATCATTTTAAAATTGCAAAAGGAAGGTGACCAATTTTAAAAGTTTCATTCTGTGTGATGCGTGTTTGCATATAACATGCATGGTTCATGTTATGCCAGATTCAGAAGGTTACCCTATAATCTTAGATATATTTTGCACAATTATAATTTTACAGTATATAAGATCATTTTCTATAAATTAAGAATGTTAGTGATGTTATACAATTCTTTAAATTATTAAAAATGAATAAACAAATACCTACATTTACAGCAGCAATAGTTATAAGAGGAGTTATATATAATGTCTTCCAGAATATCTGAAAGGCTTCCCAGAACTTTTCGAGTCTCTCTTTTTGTGGGTTGTATAGTTCAGTTATATCCAATCCAGCACAAAATACTTTAGGTAAATCCTACAATAAACAAAAAATGCATGCAATAAAAAGAAATGAATGTAAATATAGATAAAAAGCAGCACCAATATACCAATCTCACAAACACACACACACACACACTTATATATTTGCAATTTTTGTACACGTCCAAGATTAAGATAATAGTTATAATTTAAAAAAAAATAACTAAATTATTTTTATTCTAACTATTAATACAAAAAGATTAGAAAGATTAGTTTGATTACTTATGAAAAAAAAAAAAGATTATGAATAAAAATTCATTCACATGAATAATACATAAATAACTTATACAAAATCATTGAAATACTTAGTAAATCAATAATAGAATGCTAAAAATATTAATAATTACTAACTGATGTTAATATTAATCCTCTGAATTTCCTGTCTTCCAAATCTTTTACAACTTCTGTTAATTTCTGAAGGAATTCTAAATTTAAAGAATTCACAGGAGGTTTTTTCATGATAACTGTTGCAATACCTTTGCAAAATATGAAAAAATCAGTTAACAGAAACTAAAATAAAATAATTAATATGAAATTAATATAATAATATTAGTATGATACATATTTATCCTTACTATTGAAAACTATTCTTTAATTTGTATTTAATTGGAAAAGATTTTAAGTTTTAAATAATTATTTGAAAGAGATGATTTCAAGATGATGATTCCTCACAAGATTTCATTCTCTTTTCTGTATCTTAATTCAAATTATTTATAATTAATCTTTAAATATTTCAGTTTCAAGCAATTCTTACAGATCTATTAATGTTTATTCTTTTATGTAATTTGTGTAAATTCAGTGCACACTCCAAAAACCAAATAGCATCTGGAAATCATACATAATATTTAGAGTTTAAATTATTATTTTTTTTATGATTACTGTTAAAGCCTAAACTCTATTTTAATTTACTGATTTCAAGCTTTGAAATTTTCATCCTAAAATTCTTATTTAAACTTAGGTTTGCCATTATACATCAGGCGTTTCTCCTTTCTTGATTTGCTTAACTTAATTTTCGTTTTAAATCAGGAAACCATTGATATCAAATTCAATTAATATCTGAATCTGATTTCTTCAATTTCAAAACTGAGGAAGAGTATTAATTTTTACAGCTTTAAAAACAGGAAAACTAATTGAGTTTACAAACATGTTATGGTCAAGCTACTTGTTTAATAACAAAAAATGAAATATGATATATATTATAGTTTTTTAAGAATTACATAGATAATTTATTTATTATTTTTATAATGTAATTGATAATATAAATACTTGGATTGGGCAACTACTACACAGACAAGAATTAAAATTTCTTCAAAATAAAATTTAAAAAAAAAAATTAAAAACACAAATAACTACATATGAAATTAAAATAATTATTAAAAAATAAACCAACAAAAGTAATTTAATAAATTAAGATGCATACAATTTCTTTGATACATGATTAGCTTAATATATTTTGTAAAGATAGGAAACTTTTTCTTTTGTTTGAGATTTCAAACCCTGACATTAAATGCAAATTAATAAATTCAAATCTATATTATAAATATTTTTTTAATACTGCACTGTAAATTGGGATTAAAAACATATGAAAGATATTATGAATAATTGAAGGCTTTATTTAGATGCATTATTAAATTAGAATTAGTCTAAGAAATTAAAAAAAAAAAAAAAAAACTCATTTAACAAATCTCAATTTGATATTTTTGTTTATATATGACTAAGTTACAAAATAATCATGTTTCTAATTCATTCTTATTCTTTTCATGATATGTTTATGTCATTTGATATATATATATATATATATATATATATATATAACATATTTTAATGTTTATTTTCAATTTTGACCACTTAATTATCAACAGACAAGATATTTGATTTGATATTTAAATTATCAAATCAAACACAGAAAATATTTGATTTGACACACAAATTGTCAAATCAAATACACAGATATTTGATTTGACACACATATTATCAAATTTAAAGGCATTTGATACACAAATTATCAAATCAAATATCTTTCCCATTACATTAAAATAATCTATTTTCTTAAAGTATGAAAACAAGTCACTAAATCACAGGGTGCCCTGCAGTAGGATTAGTCCGTAAATTATTTTCAAAATATATGAATCAAAATATAAAATATTTCATTTAGAAATTGCATTAGTCCGTAAATTATTTTCACAATATATGAATCAAAATATAAAATATTTCATTTAGAAATTGCATTAGTCCGTAAATTATTTTCAAAATATATGAATCAAAATATAAAATATTTCATTTAGAAATTAAAGCATAGAAAATAATTTCAAAATTATTATTATTTGTGTGTGCTCGGTGACAGGTTTCTTTTTTGAACTCTTGTTTTTGTCTCGGGTTTCGTAAGTTAAAAATTTTCTTTATTTTTTTTGAAATCTAATCGGATTTCTCACCTGGTAGGTTACCGGTAACTTTAGTTTGTTTTTCATAATTTGTCCAAGGTTGTGGTTAATGTTTTAAAGCGTAAGGGGAGAGCCTCACTCTCTAAGTGGGCATACTTAGAGGTCTGAAATGGCAGAAAAAAATAGTAATTCTAACAGCATGGATTTTCCTCGGAAATAGATTTCAATTTTATCTCTTCTAGAGACATCACATCCAAATTGCTTTTAGCACATGAAAATGGAGCGCACTCATTTGTAATAGTATTTGAGGTGACAAATGGCTCAATTCCAAGGGCTCATCCTAAAATATTAAAAGATAACATTTCTTCTAAAATGAGTACATTAAAACACATTGAGTTTATGCGTATCACCCGACAGAATAAATTGATATTTTCAACCTCTCACTATGATACTGCTAAAGAACTGGTAAATATTAAAGCCATATTGGGAGTTCCGGTA
Organism: Caerostris extrusa; assembly: GCA_021605095.1. Classification (NCBI taxonomy): domain Eukaryota; kingdom Metazoa; phylum Arthropoda; class Arachnida; order Araneae; family Araneidae; genus Caerostris; species Caerostris extrusa. The sequence continues at coordinate 17,221 of BPLR01004360.1, read as the reverse complement.
AATGCATCACTTTACCCGGAAAAGATTTCTACCCGTTTCCTTTTACATAACATCCCCACAGACATTCCACTTTCTGAACTTGCTTTGGAATTGGAAGAAGAAAATAGGGTTTCTGTAATAGAACTCAAAAGATTTGCTAGCAAAAGAACAACTCCGACTTCCACCTCTCCGGTTTTAGTTTCAATTTTGGGTACAATATTACCAGAATACATAAGAATGTGGCTAACCCAACAAAAAATTTCGATGTTTGTGGATAAACCTCGTCAATGTCGAAATTGTCACTCGTTTTCTCACCCCGCCTCAAATTGTAAAAAATCTCTTGCTTGTGAATTCTGCAGTTCCAATCATCATGTTAATACATGTACCGCACAAACTCCCAAATGCATAAACTGTAGCGAAACTCATAAGGCCACAGACATGAATTGTCCTAGCCGTAAAGCAGAAGTAAAATTTTTACAATTCAAAACCCTCAACAGGCTTTCTTTTGTAGAAGCGCGAAGAATATATCGCGTTCCGAAAGAAGATTCATTTTCCGCTAAAGTTAAAATATCTTCTCCACCTAATTACATTACTAAAGAAGAAATTACTACATTATTTCAACAGCACGCCATGGAAACTCAAAATTTAGTGAAAGAAATTTGCCAAGCACAAGCATCAAATTTTCAGGAGTCACTCAAAGTACTCACAGAAAATATAATAACTAGTATAAATTCCCTCGATCAAGCGATAAAGAAACTCTCTTTACCTCCAATGACAAAATTAACATCTTCGGGTAAGGACAAGAAAAGATTAAATCTAAAAACCAGAGTTTTGAAACCGCGCAAGACTTCGATTTTATGGGGAAAAAGTCGATAGATCAAGATTATCCTTCTTTAAATTTCTTTACTTCTAATTTAACTTAATTACTGTTATTGAAAATTATAATTTTGCATCTTGGACTCATTGGATTTTTATTTCTTTGTCGTTGATCAATCTTTATAAACTTTTCTATTAATAACTACAACAATGTTTAAAGTGCTACAATGGAATGCTCGTAGCATTCGAGCCAAACGTCCATATCTGATCCAATTACTCTGGCCAACCTTCCGGATTCTGATAACGAAATACAAGCAGTTACAATTCATATTTCACATAAAACTATAACTATCGTTAACATTTATTCTCCAAGGGGTATTTTCACTATTGAATGGCTGGATACAATTAGTCAACAACTTCCTTCTAACTGTATTAGGAAAACAATCAATCGTCTCTAAATTTTTATACATTATCCACTTCAGAATTTCTTTAAACATAATTATTATAATGATTTTACTGATGTCCAAAGTTTTACCATCAGTTTAATAAAAAACATCCCTTCCCATTATTGGAACAAGTACAGTATGCCAATTAATTAATCGAATGCTGGTACCATCATATATATACAGTGAGCCACAAAATTGAGTATACACCTCTAAAACTTTTAGACTTCTTCCAATTACAAATTAAATATTGATTTAAATAGATAATTTTTTTTTTATCCTAGATACTTTAACCTCTGCTTTACCATCCTATAATAACACAATTCTATAGTTAACTTATTTATTACGAAAAAAGTTAAGCGATTCGAAGAAAAGATAGAAAACCATGCCACAAAATTGAGTATACACTTTTTATATTTGTAAATTATGCCACCACTTTTTTTAGTTTCAAATTTTCTTTAAAGAGTTTCAGGAGTAGCTGCTGCTTATAACACGTGCTATTGCACTTCAACGCTTTTAAATAGTATTTTTCTCATTAAAAATCGTAAAATGAGCTCTCGTAGAGAAACTACTGAATCTGAGCGTTTATTGGTTGTAAAATGGTCGAAAGAGGGCAAATCTCTTCGAGAAATCGCTTCGTTGATTGGTGTAACTCATGGTTGTGTCCAAAAATACTACAGAAGTATAAAAAAATTGGATCTGTGGCCAATATTCCTGGAAGAGGACGTAAAGAAATATTGAGTACTACAGCGAAGAGGAAGATCATTCACTCAGTAAAGAAAGATCCGAGGGTGAGTGCCTCTAAACTAGCTTTATCGATGTCCTCTACAATCGGGAAAAAGATCTCAGTTGAAACAATTCGACGTACCCTTCACCAATATGGGTTTTATGGCCGTACACCAATACGAAAGCCACTCATCAAGTATGTGAATAGACAAAAGAGAGTGATTTTCGCCAAAGAACATCGTTTAAAGCCTATTTCTTTCTGGAACACTGTAATATTTTCTGATGAAAGTAAGTTTAATCTTTACGGAAGCGATGGACGATTTAAAATATGGAGAGAAGCTGGGAAAGCACTGGCACCTAAAAACACCATTAAGACAGTCAAGTTCGGAGGTGGATCTGTCCTCGTTTGGGGTTGTATGTCGGCTGGAGGAGTTGGAGAGCTTCCTTTTATTGATGGTATTATGGACAAACATGTATATTTGGGGTTTTAAATGATAACTTGAAAAAAAAGTGCCTGTAAGTTGGGGCTTGGGTCAAGCTTCATATTCCAGCAGGACAACGACCCCAAGCATACAGCGAAGATTGTGCAGTTATACTTGCTGTACCATTGCAAGAAGCAATTACACACTCCAGTCCAGTCTCCAGACCTAAATGTCATCGAAAATTTGTGGTCGCAATTAGAGAAAGCTGTATATGAGCACGAAATCACAAGCAAGGAAGTTCTCAAGAAGGTTCTGAGAGAAGAATGGGCTAAATTTTCTGTTGAAACCACTAAAACACTAGTAGAATCTATGTCCAGAAGATTACAAGCTGTAATTCAAGCAAAAGGTTATGCAACAAAATATTAATTTGTACGTTAAAAGAAATTAATAAAGGTGTATACTTATTTTTTGTGGTGTTGTTTTTCCTCTCGTCTCAGATCTTTTATTTTTTTTCGTAAAAAATAAATAAACGTAACAATTTTATAAGTATAGTACGGTAAAGCATAGACTAAAGTATATAAGGTAAAAAATTCAATCACCTTAAAGCAATATTTAATTTGTAATTGCAAAAAGTTTCTAAAGTGTATACTCAATTTTGTGGCCCACTGTATAAATAATTATTCTTGTTTTCATCTATGGTATAGTCATTTCAAAGAGTCTAGAAAGACATTCTTCAGTTATTGTTAATATAGCTAAACAATGTGATGAATATTCGTTTATCAAAAAGAATTGAACAACAAAATTTATATTAATTTTTTTCAATTAACATATTTTTATTTAAGTTTATAAAAAATACAAGTTTAACATAGTTCTTGTACAGATGTTAATGTAGCATTAGGATACATAGGCTTTAGAATTTCACGTATATTTTTATCTGGTGGTATATTAGCTTTTTCGGGAAACAAAAAGTAAATGATCGCATATTTATATTCTTTACAGTCTCTTTAATGTTTTTCTTTATAATCTTGCACGAAAATTAGACATCCATCTTTTATTATTAGTCATCCATCTTTTAAATTCCATGACTACAGGAGTTTCAATGGTTGATGACAACCACTGTAACAGATCACTCGTGTTGACAAATAATGTATACGAATCTTCATTACCAGGGTCGTCAATTTCATACCATTCCTTTTGATGATCTGCACACAAGGAATGTCGATATTCTAAAACCGTTTCAGTTTCATCAGATTTAAACCAAGGTGAGTTGTCTTCGTAAAAAAACGAAGCATGATGCAAAGCCATTTATTGCAGTCTGAAAGCTGAAGAGCAAATGATTCTTGACGTTAGTTCTAGTCCTTCAAATAGAAAACTTTTCTAATTACGTACAAGCTAAATTAAATAGATTTTTTTTTTTTTTTTTTTTGTATGAAATGAATACTTAAAAATATATATGCTTGTATAAAAGATCAAGAATTGCATTAACAAATTTAAAATTAAATTGAGTGAAAATTTTATTTATTTATAATTAACATAGTACTAATCAAAAATTCTATATTTTTTTATTAGTGTCATGCGTTAATCTTTTGCTCATAGCAGAATTTTTTAAAATTAATTTCTATTGGTCTGAAATAATTTTTTTTTGAATACTTTAAAAAATACCTGTCTGCATAAACATCAAGAATTGCATTCTTATAAATAGTAATTTAAAAATTAAATTTAGTAAAAATATTTATTTGTAATTAACTTGCAAATATCAAAAATAAAGGATTTTTTTATTAGTGATTCTAATTTGAATATTCCTTATCAATCAAGTAAATAATAATTGTTGAAAAAAACTAATATTGTAGTTGTCAGCACCTTAATATAGCATAATTAAAGTTTAATTATGTTCAGTAAGATTTACTGAACATAATTAAATTTTTTATAATACTTGTAAATATAAAAACGTGTAATTAATCACATCTTAAAAATCTCTTATAAATACAGTGTAGTTAATATTTATTGATTAAATCTATAAATACAACCAGTTCAGTGAGATTCATTCTGTAAAAAGTTAATTATTTTTTTTATTTTTAGCAAAGATAGTGATTCACAGTGTGTACAAGATGAGACCAGAATATAATTAATTTGTTTTGTATAAAGCAAAAACAACTTCATTGAAAATAATATTTTGAGACGTGATGTCTCGAAATATGGTTACACTTGCATACCTTGATTGTTCAAACATACTTTTAGTAAGAAACGTTCCAGAAAAATTTTTATAACTATCAGATGTTACTATAATAAATATAATTTCCTTCAAAAAAGTCACGCAAAAGAACTCGAAGCAAAACATAAAAATGGATTTAGGTAAAATAATTTTTTTAATATAAGGGTAAATTTTTTTAAAAGGTTTGTTGAATAATAAGTTTTAAGTTAATAATAAGTTAATAAGTTTTAACTTTCTTTTTGTTAATAACTTTGTCAAATTTCAGATAATAAAATATTTCTACTTATAAAATCTTAATATATATTTCTTTTATTTTAGGTTTATCTATACCCGATAATGGTAAGTTTTAATTTCATTCTATATTAGAATAATTCATCAATTGCATAATTAAAAAACAGTTTCAAATTAGCAACAGAAAGGTAATTGAATAATTTTAAATTTTGTTGATGTTTATAAATATTCTAATTTGTTTATAATAATTTCCTAGAAAAGAAATATTAGATGTTCTGAAGTATGAAGTAAATCGATATAATTCTTTTATGGGAAGATGGCCTCTTAGCTACATAACACCGAAAGACTTAGCTAAAAATGGTTTCTTTTATTTATTATCTGAAGATCGTGTGCAGTGTGCCTTTTGTAGTATTATCATTGATGATTGGAATGTTGGTGATATTCCTTTAAAAACATATGAAAAAGCACCCTAGTGTCCCTTTCTGATGCTTTCAAATGTGGGTAATATACCTATGCAGAAACAAAAAACCTGTGAAAAAAAATCATTAAGTAAATTGATACCAAATACTAAATCTAATAATACCTCTTTATCTGGTCAAGCAAAGTATCCAATGATGATGGAATTGAATAATAGACTTGCAACATACAAAGACTGGCCTCTCATAATGCTGCCCCAGACAGCTTTTTCTGAATGTGGATTATTTTACACAGGTACATTATGTTTTGATTTAAATTATTAAAAAATAGAAGCAATCTTTGTTATTTTAAAAGCTAATTATTTTTTATTAAAATTTTTTATTATTGGACTTAACATATTTTTGTAACTAATTCTACAGGAAATATGCAGTTTTATTTAATTGTATTGATATTGAAAATTGTTTCTAGTTCTTGAAGTGATTATTTTATTCATAAATAAATACAAACTATGTGATTCCATGTAAATTTTTAATTTAAAATTATTTCATTTTTCTCAGATAATGAAGATATTGTTACATGCTTTTATTGTGGAGGATCTCTAGGAAACTGGGAATTAAATGATGATCCTTGGGTTGAACATGAGAAATATTTTCCTGATTGTAGATATTTAAACCTTGTTAAATGTCACAGGAATCCGGAACAACATTCCACTCACCATAACTTGGAAGAAAAAAAAAAGGTAAATTATTTTCAATTTTACTTATTAAACTATTTCATTTATGTTTGATTAAAACTTCATTTCTTATTTTAGACTAGTAGTACAGAGTGAAATGATTCAACATGCATGCGATATGTTTCCCAGCTCCTTATTACAGAAAGTTGTTACGCATCATTTAAATATCACTGGAGGACATTTTATATCTTTTCATCACCTCTGTGAAGCTATTTTGGACTATAAAGATAGAGAGCCTGCAAAGTGAGTGAATTATTCCATTTCATTATATGGTTTTAGATAATTAAGTTAATGAGATATAAACACAAAGCCACTGCTTGTGTTTGTATAATCAGTTTTAATATAATTTTGGGAGTGGTGGTACATTAAATATGAAATTTTCAAATTTAAATCTTTAGTAGATTCAAATTTGAAATCTAAAAAGTATCCAATAAGGAATATTGTATTGTTCAGTTTACAATAAAATAATTAATTGTATGCTATGAATTGTAGCAATGTATGCAATTGCATTCAATGCAGTAGTGTCTGCGCAGCGCTTGCCTTAAGGCATCCACGACAAATGTCCAAGTGGTTGCCATCTGCATTAGAACAAAAAATTATATTTACAATTTTTTTTAGGGTATTTTTATTCATTTGCATTGAAATTCATATTAAGATGTATTTTCTATATAAATGTTATTAGTATGTAAATACTTTTATATAGCTTTTGAAAAAAATAATTTTATATAATTCATAAAAGAGGACAAAGGAAATCAGCTTTCAATATGTATGAGGGTCTCCCCCCTCCCTCTTCAAAATTTTTGTATTTCTCCTTCAATTCTTCTACATTGAGTAATATACATTTACCTTGTTGGTAAGTACTTTGAATAAATATTTTCCTTGCAAATACTATTTATGGCAATGATTATTTAAAATGAGATGAGATGAAGGATAAGGTTGAGTAGAACTTATACGTTAGGTCATTCACTGATCGAGATAATGATGATGACAGGTCCAATGAATTTTGAAATGTAAAAGGGGATAACTTTATGATGATGAAGATAAAAGTTTTAAAGGTGTAATGGAGATCTTGGCTGTAGAATACTATATTAATTTGAAGTTTAGATTTATTTAGTAAATTTTATAAGTTGTATAGGCAAGTTTGGACAATTAAATAAATGTAGGATTTGATTTTTATCTTTCATAACAATACATTTATCAGGATCTTTGTAGGTGAATTTTTAAAATGTTCCTGAAGCGAATCAGAATTTAAGAAACTATCTTTTATGGCGCCATCTATGGATCACGATAAGAGTGAAAAGAAATTTAGGACATGAGGGCTAGCATTCGAAAAACTTCACAGCGACATTTGATGCTATTCCCTTACGATTTCTTTATAACAACGCTAACCCTTATTCTATTTTTTTCGTTCTTTTGGTTTCTATAATAAAGAGTTGGATGTATGCATGAATGAAGAAGTTGACTGTAAGGGGCCTGAATGGCCGAGTGGCTGGCGTTCGGTACCACAGGTTTCGGGTTGGAGTCCGGCGGTGCCATGGATGTTTGTAGTGGTTCGGAATCCACTTTAAACCGTAGGTCCCGGTCTAACACGATCGTAGAGCGTTGTGGAGACTGGCATGTTAAAAATAAGGAAAACTTCCTGTTCATATATATAGTGATTAGGGGATTATAGTCCTTGTTGCTTCACATCCCCATATACCACTTCATTCATCATCATCAAGTTGACTGTAAACATGAGAAAAAGTAATTTGAACAGAAGTAATTATTTAAAATTGCTGTAGGTTTATTTTTATTTTTAATAATGGTAAAAAAAATTGAGAGTCGTTGAACTAGTGAATTAAGAATATTAGAATGGGTATTATAAAAATTGCCAATAAGATGTAGAAAGAAGTTTTCATTAAGAGGAAATTCAATTTCTTTTGAAATCTGCTTGTTTTTAAATACCATGTACTCTCTGTTACGTGTCTGAGTGTTTTTATTTGTGCGTAGTGAATATTTTTTAGATAGCTCCTTGCAGGAAATTATTCTTTTAGATTCTCCTTGCAAGATTGCTTATATTTATGATGGGTGCTGTATAAAAAAAACATTGAGCAAAAAAAGTAATTTACATTTGTAAATGAAGAATTTTTTTCTAAATCAAGCTGTAACTTCCTACAGATGAGAGGATAATTAATAGCTTTGGTTATTTAAAAGTCTTTATTGTGTTGGTGATAGGTGAGTCTAAATAAAAATATAATTTTTGTCATGTCCTGCCTTCGCCCCTCTTCTTTTTACAGTAAAGGTTCGTTGTAAAGTTAAGTCGCAGTAAAGGTAAGCGTGAAGAGTTGACCAATCACTAGCCTCACCACGTTCGTCTGAAACCGGTTTGAAATGCATCGCTTAGAGTTGACCAACTTTCAACTCGAAGCGGAACTTCACTAGGCGTAATGCTATTTCTGACGTTTCGCTGTGAAGGGTTGAAAAATTTTCTTGCCTGCCGCATGTCGCATCGCCATCTGTCGCCTTGGTGTGAAAGAGCCTTTAGACTTCAGAAAAACGAAAGTTGTAAATTTGCGATCTGGTGTGCCAGGCTAAGTATTGGTCCTTTCCCATTTTTGTGAAACAGTAACATTTAAATTGAAAAGTTTAATCATCTTTGTACAGACATCTCAGAATGTATATATATATAGCCTTTGTTTTTCCGATCTCCTGCTTTAATTGTTCTCAAACAGATGTTTTTCTTAAATTCTTTTATTTTCTTTAATATTTTTTACTCTTTAAATTTAAGCAACTTGAATAGTGCAGATTTTTTAACTATTTTTAAGATGTGGAGCGATAGGTTCGTAAAACCACATTGGAACTCCGTAACCGATACGCCCGTTGGCCCCTGTTCTTTGTGAACACCTCATCTTATTGTTATTTTATTATTATTATTTTCCTATTGAGGGTTTGATTTTCCCAATTCTTCTAATAGGATGATTTTTACCATCGAACAACGTACTGGAAATTACTTATTTAACAATAACTTTTCAAAGTGCATGAATCACAATTCTCCACGATTTGAAAATTAGATTCTTTAACACTACAGAAATGTCATATTTGATGGGATTATGGAAATGAAGAAAAGTACTTGTGTTCCTTATTTTCCTAAATGAAAACAGCCGCTAAACTACGACATCTTGACTACCTCAGAAGGATTTTTCATTATTAGTTTTTTTCCCTCCAATATTTAGCTTAATTATTTTTCTAAATTTTGATTATAACAACGATAATAATATTCATAACAAAATTTTAATGAGCTATATTTTTCTTTAATTTAAATACTTTAAATACTCATGTCCATAAATTAAGGATAATTCAGAATCACACAGAAATTGAACTCTAAAATAAAAATTTCTCCTGTAGAATTATCACACACATCTTGAGGAAGAATATCAAATTACAGAAACCACCAGATGGCATAGTACGTCACAATGACGAGAGTGTAAGAGAGGGGAACAGTATGCCAATCAATTAGTCGAATGCTGGTACCATCATATATATATATATGATGGTACCATTGTTTTCATCTATGGCATAATAGTTATTTCAAAGAGTCTAGAAAGTCATTCTTCAGTTATTGTTAATATAGCTAACAATGTGATGAATATTCGTTTATCAAAAGAATTGAACAACAAAATTTATATTAATTTTTCAATTAACATATTTTTATTTAAGTTTATAAAAAATACAAGTTTAACATAGTTCTTGTATAGATGTTAATGTAGCATTAGGATACATAGGCTTTAGCATTTCACATATATTTTTATCTGGTGGAATATTAGCTTTTTCGAGAAACAAAGTAAATGATCGCATGTTTATTTTCTTTACAGCCTCTTTAAAGTTATCTTTATAATCTTGCACGAAAATAAACACATTGCATGTATTTTTTTTTTTTTTTTGTATATTTGCAGTATGTGGGGTCCACGAATTAAAGGTAAAAGTTCATTAGTTATCCATCTTTTAAATTCCATGACTACAGGAGTTTCAATGGTTGATGACAACCACTGCAACAGACAACTCGTGTTGACAAATAATGTATACGGATCTTCATTACCAGGGTCGTCAATTTCATACCATTGCTTTTGATGATCTGCACACAAGGGATGTCGATATTCTAAAACCGTTTCAATTTCATCAGATTTAAACCAAGGTGAGTTGTCTTTATCAATAATGTAAGTGATGCCATATTGCTCGGCATCGTAAAAAAACGAAGCATGATGCAAAGCCATTTATTGCAGTCTGAAAGCTGAAGAGTAAATGATTCTTGACGTTAGTTCTAGTCCTTTAAATAGAAGAACTTTTCTAATTAAGTACAAGCTAAAAAAATTTTTTTGTATGAAATGAATACTTAAAAAAATATAAAAAATTTTTTTATTAAAATGTGTTAATCCTAATGCATGACATGCTGTAAAACATAAATTATTTTTGAATTTCCTCCTTCTGAATATTCCATAATATAGTAGAGTTTTAAAATAAAACTTTAATGGATTCACATTTTCATTGATAAAAATTTCATTAATCATGTTAAATAATTTTTTATTTGAAATAGGATTAGAATTTACTAAATGAATAAATAATAAAAACTATGCCTTGATTTAAATAAATATATTTATTTACAATTTTTACATGGGCAATGAAAATTACAATTTTCTATAAGATACAGTATACAATTTTTTTCTTTAAAAATTTCAGGATTATAAAATAAAATACAAATTAAATAAAATTAGTTAATCATTTAATAGTATTATTTATTATCTTCTTCGACAGAATTCAAATTCTATTTTATTCAAACAACAAATTTTTTAAATAATATAAATGTATAGAATAACAAGTGCAAAAAAATAAATGAACAATTTGAATGATGTGTTACTACAACATGTCTATACTCAAAATCAGTTTTATTTAATTTATTATGTTTTACTAAATTAATATACAGTATACAATTTTTTTTCTCTTTAAAAATTTCAGGATTATAAAATACTGATTCAAGACTTCTCATGCAAATAATTTTATGTAAACATTGTTTTTGATTATTTTTTCAACAGTTCGCAAAAAAGCTTCAACAAATGGTAATATTTTTTTATCTTTAGAATCAGTAGTAAAATTTCGATAAACAACATTTAATATAGTTAGCATTGAAGGATGTCAAGCCAAGTTGTCGGTTTTATTATTCGAAAATCTTTTTTTTTTTTTAAATGCTCTAGTAAAAAGAAGAAAAAAAAAAAAAGCAATATTTATTTTGTTTTTATATTTGAGTACATAATGAAATAATACAGTTTTAAAAATTTAACAAAAGTTTTACACATTTCCAATATTGTTGGACCATATCATTAGTATCAACCGCATTTTTCCAATCATTTTCATATTTTAAATATTTATTCACAAAATCATTTTTTTAATTGATTTATTTTTACAAAAATAACGTTTTCTTCTTTGGATCTTTTATTTATTTTTTAATTTGATAATTATATAAAAATGAAAAGTTATTCTTTTTAAATCATATAATATAAAAGTTTATATTTTTTTTATTTATACACTAATTACAAATCAAATGTTTAATGAATTTGTAAAAAAATCATGTTACACCTTAAAAATGCAGAATTAAATGAAAAACATGTCTTATTTAGGAATAACTTTCTAATTTGAATATGCCTTATCAACCAAGTAAATAATAATTGTTGAAAAACCAATATTGTAGTTGTCAGCACCTTAGTATAGCATAATTAAAAGTATAATTATGTTCAGTAAGATTTACTGAACATAATTAAATTTTATAATACTTATTATATTTTAAATCTTTAGTAAATTTCAAATCTACTAAAAATATTAAATAAGAAATATTGTATTGTTTTAGTTTACAATAAAATAATTAATTGTATGAAATCCAGATTACAATTTTTCTTAATTTCATACTTAATGTGTAAATGAGACCGTTCTCCCAAGAATATTTTAAATCGAATTTATATTAAATATTGATAAAGCATAAATTGCAAAAATATATCTGTATTGCAATGTTTTTTTTTAATCTAAAAATTAATTACTTGACATATTTTTAATAAGTATATATTTTCATGTATTCTATAATTTTAAATGCTATAAGTTCTATTAATTTTATTAAACTCTGAAGGTTCTTTGATTTTTTCTCTTAAAAAAAAATATTTTTTTTGAAAATTTTTCTTAATGGTTTGTGTAATATACATACATTTTTTTTAATTTCAGATCTAACTGTGAGGTTCTGATATCTGAAAACTCTGGTAAGTTAATAATATTACACAATATATTTTCAATTTCCACAAACAGTAGGTCAAATTTTACATTGATAAGAACAAATTTATTAATGTTTTTTTTTCTTCTTCTTAGCTGCAGACGAAAATAATGATTTAAGAGCTATTTGTAAAATATGTATGTCAGAAGAAATGAATCTAGTGTTTGAACCATGCTGTCATCTAGTTTCCTGTCAAAAATGTGCATAGATCCTCTTTAATTGTCCCATATGCCGCAAATGTATAACAAACAAAATTAAGGTGTTTCGGGGCTGATTGTAAATAAACTTTTGTAATAGAACTGTAATAAATCCTTTAAATTTTTATAAATATATTTTCTTATTACATAATAAATAATTCAAAGTACTTTTATTTTTCTCTTAATTTTTTAAATATAATAATATATATTTTCAAATAGAATTGGTCTTATTATAAATTAAGTTGAAAGTTTTTCAATTAACTATAACAAAAAAAATTTTGAACTAATGGTAAAATAATTAATTTGATATATTAAATTAACTTTAATAAGTTTTTCAGAATTTTTAATTATTTCCTTATACAATATGTACTCTTCATGTTGTTTACCGTTTGAATTTAACTTGTTAATTTCTTGACATAATTACATAAACCAATATTTTTAATGTTGTGTACAATTTGAATTTAACTTGTTAATTTCTCGACATTATTTCATAAAACCAACATGTTTGAAGAAAAGTTGTATTTACACTTTGACAAATTTTCATAAAATATATTCATGAATTTTTTTTTTTTCTATACATGTAAATTTTTGGTAATAACAATATATTCTACTTAAATATGTGAATTTTCATAAAATTTTTTTTGTACAAAGAGCTTTTTTAATCACACCATTGTCATATTAATATTATTTTAACAGTAGTATATTACAAAACAATTTCAACATTTTCAAAAAATATCTATAAAGCAACCCCAACATTTGTTATATTCTGAATTTTTTAATCATGATTTTTGAGAGCTATACAAAAATTTTTATGTGCAATTAAATGATGTTTTTTTTTAAAATACATCACATTATATTTTGCTAACTCCTTTGTAAAATATTAGCATAGATTTTAGAAAAGTAAAATTAAAAGTTTGTCAATGTATTTAAAACTATTTCTAATAAAATACTTCAATAATTTAAAGCAAGGGAACAATTTTTTACTTAAGGGTTTTATGAATTCAATTTTAATGTAATGTATGAGGATCTTTGATTAAATCCTGATACTAACTTATCGTTTGAACAGAATTACATTCCTATTTTCAAATATGTAACATTTTTTACAAACCAAATGCTTTCATTCTTACAAAAACCTTTGTTTTATCGAAATCATTTTCCGCGACAATTAGGATATATAAAAAATTAACAGAATATTATTGATAAATAGTTATTTACTAATGACAATATGAAAAACAAATTATTATGAAATTAAGGTATACGAACACCTTGAAGGAATTTTCTTGAAATTTTTTATCTTTATACACATTTTTTAGATTGAATGTATCTAAAAACTTATGATTCCACATAAAAAATTTTATAAGTAGGGTAAAAATTGATACTGCTACAAAAACATAACTCAATATGAAATTAAAATTTTTAAATTTCTATGTTTGTACTAACATTCTACAGGAAATAGAACTCTGGTAAATTGATATTTTTTTATTTATTATTTTGTACTAATTTAAATGTTGCTAACACAAAATTCTTACATGCAAATTTAACAATTAAAATAAAAAATATTTATGTAGCTAGAATCATTTTTAAGGTTTATTTCCTGAAAACATTTATAAAAAAAAATTTCATTTGCATAAAAATTACTAGTTTTCACATGAAAACAAAAAATATATTCTGAGAAAAAGCTAAAAATCACTTTTAATTAGAGATATTACTTTTAAAATGTTATAAATATATTAAAAATGTCATTGAATTATCAAGTTTATTTTATTGTTTATTAAAAAATATAGTTTTATTTTCCTTAATACTTTAAAAAAATTTTTGAGCTCTGTTTTGAAGAAAAAAATTTGCTCGACAAAAAGCTTTTTATAACTTTCTTGAACTGACAAAAGCTTTTTAATATGAAATGGGCTAAATTTAAAAAAAATTTAACCTTTTTACAAGTGTTTTGCTTAAATATATTAAAAACCTTTGAATTTAACATAAAAAAAATATCAACTTTAACTATTTTTATGAATACAATTTATTCTTTAAAATATGAATAAAAAATTGAAAAAAAAAAATGTGATATTTTTTAAAAACTTAATAATTCAAAAATAAATAAATGAATAAAATATATTTTCTTTATATTTCAAGGTTTATTTTTTATTATTTTGTATTTAATGTAAATTTTTATTTAAAATATTTTCTAATATTTGCATTTCCTGTAAAATGAAAAATTTTGTAACATTTGCATTTTCATTTTCATGTGAAAACAAAAAACAAAATACATTCTGAAAAAAGCTAAAAATCACTTTTAATTAGAGATATTACTTTTAAAAATGTTATAAATATATAAAAATGTCATTGAATTATCAAGTTAATATTATTATTTATTAAAAAAATATAGTTTTATTTTCCTTAATGCTTTAAAAAAAAAATTTTTGAGTTCTGTTTTGAAGAAAAAATTTGCTCGACAAAATTTTTTTATAACTTCCTTGAACTGACAATGGTTTTTAATATGAAATGTTCTTAATTTAGCCTTTTTACAAATGTTTTGATTAAACATATTAAAAACCTTTGAATTTTGCATAAAAAAATACCAACTTTAACTATTTTTATACAATTTATTCTTTAAAATATGGATAAAAATTGAAAAAATGTGATATTTTTTAAAACTTCATAATTCAAAAAATAAATAAATGAATAAAATATATTTTCTTTGTAAGTATTTCTATGTTGTTACCAACATTATGTAGGTAATATACTTTTTTTCAAATGTACATATTAATTACTTATATATTTTTGTATGTTTAAAATCTGTAAACACAATTTTTTTTTTTAAATTTACGACAAATTTTTAGTTTAATGACTAAAATAAAAATAATTTAATAATTTAGAATAATTTCAATGCTTTATTTCTTTCATACATTAAAAGAAAACTTTCACATAAAGTATCAAAACATGGAAATGAAAACAAATATGCATACACAAAAATGTTATTGAGCTCTCTTTTATTAATGTAAAAATTTTTTATTTTGTTTTGTTTTTTCTTTAACTAACTTCCAACTTAAAAGTACTATTTATCAACTTTTTATTTTTCTTTGACATCATTTAAATTATAAATTTAAATGATAAAAAATTATAAAATCAATATTTTGGTCAAAATCACATTTTAAAGGTGTTTGTTCGTGTACATTAAAATGTTTTTTGCAGTAGAACACCTGCAAAAACTAAATGTCATCAGTAATATAATTTTTTATAGATTACATTGACGTCACGCTACTAAAAATAAATATTCATATTTATAAAAGATTATGTAAATGAATTGGAGTATCATAAGGAAAAATTGAGGTAACATCTTCGAATACTCCAAAATGAATTAAGGTAAAAATAATTTTTCTAATATAATGTTTTTTTTTATTTTATTTATTATTATTAAAAAGGTTGCAAAATGTTCTTTGTTAAGACTGTCAGTGTTTGGAGGTAATTAAATAATTTAAACACTAGCAGTCTTAATATAGAAAATTTTGTTTATATCATCATAGCAGATTTTTATATAGCAGAAATATTTTTTAGCTTTCAGAAATATTCTTGTCAGTGTTTGGTCAAACAATGTTCAATTATTAATTATTTAAGTTAATCATTTAATATATTATTTATTATCTTGTCAAATTCTGTCGAGTGTATTAACAAGTACAAAATAAAATGGTAAAAGATGGGTTTAAAATAAATAACAGTGTAAATCTAATAAGAAATGCTATAATGTTTTATAATGATTCATATGTATATATAGATTGTGTTTTTGAATGAACACAAAATGTATAAAATTATATCATCAATAAGAGTATTGTTACAGGTGTGAATTTTAGAGATTATTTATCAGAACAGAAGCTGAAATTTCATTTACAGTCAGTATCATTGCCGTGTTCTCTTCAAACTACAGATGGCTGAGATTTGTCACTAAGAGTTATAAAAATGATTGTTCTGTAGCAACCAAAGCTGTCCTTGTAAAATTTACAGGATTTTCATCTGTACTGCATGATATGTAGTACCAAACATACCCTTTTCAGGACAATAAATGATAATGAATGGCTCTTCAAATAAGTGAACATGCTTATAATATTATTCGATCAGAAAAAGTATAATAATGACTTATAGTACATGAAAATCACTTTCTACAGAATTTTAACAATGTATTTTACATAATCTACAATTGTTTTTGTTTATATTTTTACATATTTGTTTACATTACAAATGAATGTAATCTTCCAATCGACTGTCAAACTTTCATAGGTGTGTACACGCATACAGAGATACAAACATATATGTGTGTTATTATTCAATACATTGTTATGCATTTTCATTCATTAATAAATTGTACATCAATATATATATATAATAAATGCGTAAATCATAATTATGTATTCAAATAACAATATATAACACAACAAACGCACATAGCAATAATATACAGATCATAAATGAAAAAATAAAGCATATGATTTGGTAACGTTTACTACAACTAAACATGGAAGCATGCTATGATGAAAACAAATTAAAAAATAAGCGAGGGGAAAAAGTGACATGCATTCATCAGTTTTAATTAATTCAATACAATACATAATTAATAACATTTACACATTGTCAATGCATTACTTTGCTTCTTTTATAGAAATGAATTTTAATGTACAAATAACTTTTAATTCAAATTGTGTGAATTTGGTGCATCTAATCCCAAAAGGAAACCACATTTATTCATAATTCCACTAAATCTAAAAAACAA